>JAOWBW010000668.1:0-79400 GCA_026119855.1 Campanula takesimana
GTGAGTAGTATAGCTCCAGTTTTTCCATTCTTGATAAGACATTGAGTTGAGTAAAATGTCATTCTAATCCTTTGTCACAAAATTGAGATATGGATAATAAATTGCTTGAGCCCTTCAACGAGTGAGACTCTTTTAATACACACTTTGTCTTTCTTGAGCTTTCCATATGCTACAATTTGACCTTTGTTATTATCACCAAATGTTACGGAGGGACCTCTTTCTTCATGAACATCTTCAAGTAAGGATTCATCCTCCCAGTCATGTGTCGTGAACACACCTACTATCGAGAATCCATTCATACATTTTAGCTTTTGAAGATCCAGCCATGAAGCAAAGAACCTAAAATATAAACATTTAAAGCAGGTCCCCTTTATTCCTTTCGGGTCCTAGAGTTAGTAACATTTGACGACCCACTATTGCTTGACCTTAGGATTTTTACGTCCTTTGGCATTGGGAGTGAATCTCAAAAGGCATTCCACAGCCTTATGTCCCGAACAATCACAAATAGAAAAATGATGAAAGCCACCAATCACGTGAGTTTTCACAAACTCTTTACTTTTCTTTGGGATAGCATTCTTCTTTGGGTCAGATGAGGCCAGCCTTAACAAAATCTTTCTTTTGAAATTTTGGGGCTCTATTTCTTGGAGGGCGCATAGGGCTAGGAGGCGCACAGCAGTGAGCGCGTGGCTCTTAGGCGCATAATGTGCACTAGGAGAAGAGCGCGCCTTGTTTCAAGAATGATTTTGCTAGAAATGATTCATCTGTAGCTACTTCCTTCTCTTTAGCTTTCCCAAATTGTTTCGTTGGTAGACATAATGGAATGTTTGTCTCTTGACTTTTTCCTGTCCTTTACCTATTGAATTAGAATGTTTTTCCTTGGAATTTTCAAAAGTTTGCTGATTTGTAAATTCACTATCTCTTTCAGCACAGACATCACATTTAAAGTTGTCACTAGTTGATGAGAATCCCAAGCCCTTTATCACCACTGACTTTTTGGGACTCAAATATATTCTGCATAGTGACACGAGAATTGGACCACTCATTTGTAATCTTTTTAAAACAGTAATTTGAGCAACCAATTTCATCGTTTTGAACTTTAAGAAGTGAGTTATGTTCTGTTAGAAAAGTGTTTTTAACAGTAAGAGGAGTCATTCTCTTTATCTGCTCTTAAGGAGGGTGAGTTCAGATTTTAATAGAGATTTCTTGGTCTTAAGCTGGGAAATTTCATCACAGGATAGTGCTAAAGCGTCCTTCATATCACTAAAATGACTGATTACCTTTTCAGCCTCTTTGAATAACTTTTCTTGCTTTACAATGTCCTCATCATTATTGATTGTAGGAATAGGTGAAACTTTGAGGTCTAACATATTCACTCTTTCTGAGTTTGCTTCTAGCACTCAGATCACATCTAGAATATAACAATCCACCATCGCTTTGAGCCGGAGTGAGAAATCCTTATTCAACGAGCTCGCTGATGGTTGGTCCTTCTTCCTTTGCACTTCTTGAAAACCTGCAGATTTCTTGATATGTTCATTCAAGACATTCATATCAGGAACATCTTTGAGTAGTCATCATTAGAATCATAAGTATCAACTTCATCATCATTTGCCCCCAAACAAACGAGTCTATCATCAGAATCTTCATCGCTCTCGTCTGAGTTGTTTCAATCTAAGTGTTCTTCTCATTTGCTGGTGATTCTTCTTCAGTAACCATTCCCTTGTGACGAGTGAATTTGGGAGTGAACTTGGGAGTATGGCTGCTCTCTTCTGCATGTATTTAAATTTGGAATTGGGCAGCTTGAGGCAAAGTGTCCTGGTTTCCTGCAATTAAAACAAACAAGGTCTTCTTTTCTTTTGAATCACTGCTCCTCGTGAACTTTGGAGGAGCTCTGCTTGTTGATCCTTGAGTTTTGTTGAATGAGCCGGGTTTTGAGAATTTTCTGAACTTCTGGAATCTCTTCACAAATAAAGCAAAGCCTTCATCATCCATGTCTAATAGCTCAGATGTAGAAATTTTGGGATCCGAACTTTTCTCATCTTGAACTGGCGCAGGCGCATGTGCTTCCTCTCTATGCACCACCATTGCTATGGGATTTTTGACTTCCTTCAGTTTCACTGATTCGTTGGAGTTTGAGCTCATAAACCTTAAGATTTGCATAAAGGTTCCTTAAAGTTCATACATCTAAGGTCCAGCATCTTCAAGAGCGCTAGATTTGTGTAGTATCTTGATTCAAAGAAGAAGCAAGGAATTAGTGTGTTTAATTCCTTATTGAGAGATTTTCTTTCCGAGTGAAATACAGATATTGATTTTCACAATAGCGTTCATAAGTCTGTCTAAGAGTTTTCACCGGGAATTTGAAGAGAAATTGTTTGAATCTCTTTTTGCACTTCATATCTCTTATTTTCCTTGCAAACTGTGTCTCCTTCATGTGCTCTTCAATAGCATCCCATAACTCATTAGCGGTAGCACAATGCATGACCTGTTGTTTCATAGCCGTGCTTAGAGTGCTTAGAAGAATGTTTCTTGCTTTGCCATCATTTGCAACTCTTCTTGTTTCTTCCTCAGTCCATTCTTCTCTTGGTTTCTTGATGGTTGGTTGAGCAGCGTTGGTGCGTGGATTTGGATTCGCTTTTATAGGGATGTAAGGTCCATAAACCACGGTGTCATGAAGCCTTTCATCGATTGATGTGAGAGTGAGTTAAGATGTTGAATTTCACACGTCAAAATGATCTTCATCAAAGACTGGAACATGTGTGAAGTTAGCAGTTGCCGAAGGTTTTGAGTTTGCCATATCGAATCGGCACCCAAGCTGTTAAGCTTGAAAAACAAAGATGTTTTATAAAGGTGTTTGCCTGATACCACTTATTGGTCCCAAAGGGCAACAAGGGTATGGAAAATAGCTAGAGGGGGGGTGAATAGCTGTTTTAAAATTCTTTCCGTACCCTTGAAAATTCAATGGCAAATGTGCACTTAATCAAATAAGTGTTATGAAATGCGCCTAAGTGAGTGAGGAGTGAAATGCACAGCGGAATAGTTAAGTAAGTAGGCGCAAATGATTAAAAGGGGCGCAACACACACTCTAAGTATTTTTGGCTCAAAGTGGGTGAAATAAGGAACTAAGGCAAATGATATAACACAAACCAACACAATTTAGTTCAATCAATCTACAATGAATAACAAGTAAATAGTGATTAAAGATAATAACTTGAAAGTAATGACAAGTAATTAATACGCGCTACTTGGAGAGGTTCGATCAATGAAAGATCTACGTCCTCTACCAAGATGGTTAGTCTTGGATTTCTAATGGAGATCTTATATAATGAGTGAGTGTTACAAATTACAATCGTTGAGCTTATACACTAACTCAAGATCTAATATTCTATGAAAGAACAAATCCTAGACAATAACCGGTGTATCTCTAAAATAAAGATCTAAGTGATCAAACTTAAAGAGGTGCGTGTGTGATTTTAGATTCAAGGCTCTTTAGATCTTTGAGATTGAAGAGCACAGAAAACTAAAGTGTTTTTGCTTGAGGATCTGGGCTAAGGATGAAGTCATGAAGATGTTCTTTGAGAATTCTGGAAAATCTAAGGCATTCTTCAAATCTTCAACAAATGCTTGAGAGAGAAATTCTGAATATCTTAGCACTTCAAAAATGTTTGAAGTTATGGGGTATTTATAGTACAGCCCAAAAACTAGCCGTTGGAAATCCTTGTGGATAAGGTCAAAGGACAGATGTGTTTGTCGCTCAGTTAGTGGAGCACGTGTCCTTTTGTAGCCGTTAGACACATAACACAAATATGACCTTTATGGACATGTTTCCTAGATGCATGCACATACGTATTATTTAACACCGTTGGATTATTGGCGTAGTTTGAATTTCTTCAAGTCTTCATGTCTTCAATAAATCACTGAGTGTTTAAATCACTTATAATGGGGCGCGTTGAGCAGAGGAGCGCGAGGTATATAGCGCACGCCAATCAAGGTGCTAGGCGCAATACACAAGGGTGCATGGGGCGCATAGTAGGCGCGTGGCGCATGGGCGCGTGGCTCAATCTGAACAAAGTGATTTTCTTCAATCATGACATTCTTGCCCTATTCCTAAGCCCTATTCTATTACAATGGACTACCTAAAAGATGAAGTATAAATACTTCTTACATGTGGGTCTAAAGTCCATGAAATAAAACTTAGGTGATGGATCAATCAAATCTAATCAATCCTATTACATTGAAACTGAGATATAAGTGGGCATACCCAACAATATTCTTCTTCTATCGTAATTTGACCCCGAACCCTATTATTTTCATAAGTGGTTTTTCTCAATGTTTTAACAACAAATAAAACAACGTGGCGACTCTCGATTCAACCTCGCGTATTCATAGTGGCGACTCTGCTGGCGACTTGTTTTCGAAAAACCTTTTTTCAAAACTTAAGAGGGTCTAACTTTCATTAACGTCATGATTTTGTGTGTGTTCTAACTGCCCCGCGCGCACCCTTTTCTGCAATCTGTTTCTAACGATTTCCTGCAGGTTTTATGTGTTGTTAGTATGTTTCGATGTTCTAGATCTGCTCTATTATGTTCGTTTCATACTGTTATTATGAATTGTTATGCTAGGTAGACTTCTCTCGTGCATGCATATCATTCCTAAAATACGTAATCAAATGGCACACTACCACTAGTCCGTGTCATACTGCACAACCCTGCTGGATACTCCGCTGAGTGCACAGATTTTGGTGATCCTGTCGCCTCTATCTTCGTGGAACCCGGGCTATCTAACTCACCGTTTTCACTTGTGAAGCGGTTGAGGTTAACCTTGTTCATTTCTAAAAACCATGCACCTTGATCGAGTTAAGAACACTTATCAAAACAAGTAATCCTAATCTTAACTAAAACATTCATCATGCTCGCATGAGTCTACCCTAGACCAATTCTAGTCAACCTTCGACCCGTCTAGGTTCAACCTAGTCTACCCTAGATCAACTCTAGTCAAACCTTAGACCTGTCTAGGTCAACCCTTCTAGGTAAACCTAGTCTACCTTAGATCAACTCTAGTCAACTTTCGACCCGTCTAGGTCAACCTAGTCTACCTTAGTTCAACCCTAGTTAACCTCTGACCTCCTAGGTCAACTTACTCAATGCCATCCCACCTAGGTCAAACTTGGCCAACTTTGGTCAACCGACCTACCTCTAAACCATCTAAGATTCCCCGTCATCTAGACCATCTAGGTCAATTTACCCATACTTCTACTCGCTTATGGTCAACCCTACCTCAACCAACTTAAGTTAACCCGTCTCCGACCCTTCTAGGTTCACCCATCACCTTGACCCGTCTAGGTCAACTCACCTTCTCGACCCATCTAGGTCAATCCATCACCTTGACCGCGTCTAGGTCAATCCTTCATCTTGACCCCACCTTTGTCAAGCTAGCCGATCTTGGACGACCTACCTCTTGTCTACCCATGTCAAATCTTACTCGACTTCAAGTAAAAAAAGCCACCTACCTAGGGTCCCTCCACCTATACCTAACCAAGGATCGAGTCGTCTCCCTTTACTTTTATACCTCTACGGTCATCTTCTAATACTTATCAATAACTATATCGACATCAATTCACATACATGAAAAAATGGAATTCAATTCATAATTCAGAATATCAGAGTGACTTCTTTTTGCCGTTTTCAAAATCACTGACCTCTTGCGGTCACTCTCTCACTTGTTTTTACTTAACCCGAACTACGTGACCTGAGCCTCTCATCGTGTGGGACTCTCCCATGGTAAGTGGAACGTAGGCAGCTACCGGCCCTAGCAAACTTTTGGTCTTTTCATTCAAAGGACATTTCAAAAAATACGGAGATCGAGTCTTTTCATAAAAATGATTCTATAACGATGGCCTTGTCACTGATTATAAGTCTAATTTAATTCAAAGACTTAACTCTCTACCACCACTACAGAATCCTGTATCATGTCTACCGAAGGGACCAACGCAGTCACAACCGAAGCTACCACCCAAGGTCTCGAGACAACTCTCCACTCCAACAACGTTCTCAACGAGCAAATGGCCCACTTCAACGCCATCCTCAATGAGAAAACAGTACATCTGAACACCGCTCTCAATAAGCAACAAGCCTTCTATGAGACTATCCTCAACAAACAAGCAGCCCACTATGAGACTATCCTCAATGAGCAAGCAACCCTCTCCAGAACCGTTCTCAGTGAACAAGAAGCATTCTTTAAGACTATTCTTCTCAAGCAAGCGGAACGCTTCCAGAAAATGATGTACAAGGCTCTAAAGGACACCAAGGAACAACTCCAGTCTGACATTTATGGCATCTACGAGTATCTCAACCACACTCTCCCTCCTGCTCAGTTTCAACACACGTACGCTCCTCAAATGTATGGGCCACCCACCACAAACTTTCCCCATTTGGGATGCCTCCTATGGCTACTCATCAACAAGGAATACCGGTACCTAAAACCACCCTCCAAGATGGTCCGTGACAAGAAGGCCGAGTTCAATGATTTGGTTATGCCACTAGCCAAATGTTCAAGTCCTAGTTCAAGCCCGGCCAGTTATCTCCTCTCCTCGACTTCAACACCAAACTTTGCAAGACAAAACTTGATCCCTCCAAATATTGCAAGTATCACCAATATGTTGGACATGACACCGAGAAATGCCACCATCTGAAGAGAGAGATCCAAAGCCTCATCGATAGCGGAGTCATCACCCGCTAAGGGAATAAATGGGCATAGAAGAAGAAGTCGCACCAGGGGCTACCCCTTTTAAAAATAATATAAAAAAGAGTCTTTCAGTCTTCGTAGGTTCTAGAGAGTCTTTTAGTCAAAGTCCACCTAGGACATTAATCTTTATTTTACTAGCAAGGTCCACTTTGGACATTAGTTAGATTGCTAAAGTCCACCTCGGACTAGTCAAATGTGAGTCGTTAGTCGCAATAAAAAGTGTCTTTATTTCTTTTCTCTCTAGACTTGAGACATAATCTTGCAATATACATCAACTCCACGAAAATTGTATTAATCTCAATTATCAATTGATTGCTATATCTTTATATGACGAATTAATCTCAAATCTATTCATTAATGAAGACTCATTAAAAGTAAATGGACCCACAAACCATTATACATAACTAAACAAACAATTAGTCTCAAAATAACAAAACGCTTTGATCAATCGAATTGTTTTCTCTTTTCTATTTGTCCTCTCTAAACCTACCCTTATTCGTGTACACCCACTGTGTACACGAATCTGGAAAAGGGGTATAGTAAGGGCAAAACAATGGTCAACATTATAATGGACTTGGCTTTGCCATTATAATCCTTCCCATCACCCGATGCAACAAATATGCCAGCTGGGCTTCCAATTAAATGCTAAGTAATAATAATTTAGCATGAATGAACAACTTAAGGTTCCAAAGTAGGGAACCAATCCAAGTAAATTACCACAAAGGTAAACCATACCAAGAAGTCACCAATAAAGTGAAATATACCAACAACGCACAATTAAAGTGTTCCAATAATCTCAATTGACACTTAATTAATTTCAAACACGAACTTCATCACAAAGGACCCAATTCTATCACTAGAGTGTACTATAATGTTCACTAAGGTCAACTAGAAGGACACCCAAGACTTAGACCAAAACGCGTTCTTCAATCACAAAATTTTGCAAAATGTAAACTTTCAGAGGTTCTGTGCGGCGCCCAAAGTGGACTGTGCGGTCGCCCAAAAAGCCTCAAAACAAGAACAAAAGCTTTCAGATAGATGTGCGGTCGCCCAGACTTTTTTGTGCGGCCGCCCAATCTTCTGAATTTCCAGAAATTGGGAAGAACAACATGGGTTCTTCTATTTTCATACCCAAAACACATTTCCACCAAAATCTAACATTCCAACTAGTATACTATGTACCAACACAACTAATAAGTCTAAAAAGACTCATACAACAACATTTAACAACCAAAATCAAGAATCAAACCCAACATTCAAGATTTCACCATTTTTGATCAAAACCCAAAATAAATTCCCAATAAATTCAAAACTCAACCAAACTTCAAATATAACACATCAAACATTATCTAGACATGATATGAAATGAGAGATTACAAGAAGAAGATGAAGAAAATGAAGAGAGAAGAAAGAAGATGAAAACTTACCCCAAGCTAGAGAGAGAGGGAGAGAGATGGCTGGAAGATGAAGAATGAGGGAGGAGGAGGTGAGGGAGGTGAGGGAGGTGAGGGGAAGTAGGGGAATTATTTTAAAAAGTTACAACTAGACCCCCTCTCTCACACTACACACAAATACTACACTCCCTACTAACAATTAAGACCCAAATAAAACGCTAGGCATAAATATTATAACACATAAATTGCACACATAAATATTTAAATAAATAATAATTTAAATAAATAAATAAGCAAATAATTAAATAAAAATCATTTAATTACTAATAAAATAGAGCCTAGATTTCGGTCGTGACATTCACTCCCCTTAAAGAAAATTCGACCCGAATTTTAACGAGACTCACCTTAAACAAAAAGCCACGGAAATTTCCTCTCGATCTCATCCCGGAGCTCCCACGTCGACTCCTCGATGTTATGATTCCTCCAAAGAACTCGAACCAACGCGATGCTCTTGCTCCTCAACTCTTGGACTTTAGTATCTAAAATCCGAACCGGTCGTTCCTCATACGTCATATCGGGCTCAATATCCTCCGGTATCCTCGGTAACACGTGAGACGGATCATGAACATACTTCCGAAGCATAGAAACGTGAAAAACGCTGTGCAATCGGTCTAAGGATGACGGTAACGCAAGGCGATACGCTAGAAGTCCAACCTTTCCCAAAATCTCAAACGGACCAATAAACCTCGGAGCCAATTTGCCTTTCTTCCCAAACCTACGAATACCCACCTTCGGAGATACTTTCAAGAATACCAAATCACCAATCTGAAAACTAAGATCTCGCCTTCGGTTGTCTGCATAGCTCTTATGTCGACTCTGGGCTGTCTTCAATCGATCCCGGATAACTCTAACCTTTTCAACTGAATCCCGAAGCAAATCAATACCCTCGATCTTCGCTTCACCAACCTCATCCCAACAAATAGGCGATCTACATTTCCTTCCATATAAGGCCTCATACGGTGCCATCTCGATACTAGCCTGATAACTGTTGTTGTAAGAGAATTCCACTAACGGTAGGTGCGAATCCCAAGATTCGGAAAAGTCTATCGAACAAGCTCGCAACATATCCTCCAAAATCTGAATAGTCCTCTCGGATTGACCGTCGGTCTGAGGATGAAAAGCTGTACTGAATCGCAAATCTGTACCCAAAGCTTCCTGAAACGCCTTCCAGAATCTAGAAGTAAACCTCGGGTCTCGATCTGACACGATGCTAACCAGAACCCCATGCAATCTCACGATCTCATCGATATAAAGGGTCGCAAGCTTCTCCATCGAATACCTGATGTCAATAGGCAAGAAATGGGCACTCTTGGTCAATCTATCCACTATTACCCAAACACTGTCATACTTCCTACGGGTACGAGGTAGTCCCGTAACGAAATCCATAGTCACATGATCCCATTTCCACTCGGGAATCTCTAACAGCTGAAGTAATCCCGCGGGTCTCTGATGCTCGGCTTTGACCTGCTGACAAGTTAGACACTTCGAAACATACTCTGCTATTTCCCTTTTCATATTAATCCACCAAAATTGTTGCTTCAAATCCTGATACATCTTCGTACTACCCGGATGAATAGTATACCTCGATTTGTGACCCTCATCTAAAACTTGTCTCTTTATTCCATCAACATCGGGCACGCACAAACGACCACGGAAAGTCAAAACTCCACTCGAGCTCAATGAAAAATCCTCGAAGTTCTTTTCTTTCAGTTTACCCATTATCTTCACCAACTCGGGATCTTCTTTCTGAGCTTCCTTTATCCTCTGAATTAGGGTCGGAGACACCCTAATATTCGCAAAAATAGCCCCATGTCTCGATTCACGAGGAGACCAATCCCGAACATTCTCAAGCATTTTCCACTCCCGGACCATCATCGAAGCCACATAAGATTTTCTACTAATCGCATCGGCTACCACATTCGCCTTTCCCGGATGATAAGAAATCGTACAGTCATAGTCCTTCAATAATTCCATCCATCGACGCTGTCGGTTGTTCAATTCCTTCTGAGAGAAGAGGTACTTCAAACTCTTGTGATCGGTAAAAAATCTCAAACTTCGCCCCATAAAGATAGTGCTTCCATTTGTGCAACGCAAATACTATCGCCGCTAACTCCATATCATGAGTCGGGTAATTCTGTTCACTAGGGGTCAACTTCCTCGAAGCATAAGCAATTACTTTCCCATTCTGCATCAACACACAACCCAAACCCTCTTTCGAAGCATCACTGTAAATCACTAGGCCATCGCTCCCATTAGGCAAAGTCAAGATCGGTGCGCTAGTCAACCTCTTCTTCAATTCCTCTAAACTCTTGTCACATTTCTCGGTCCACACAAACGGAACATTCTTCCGGGTCAACTGAGTCATCGGAGTAGCAATCCTCGAAAACCCTTCAATAAATCTTCTGTAATACCCGGCTAAACCAAGAAAGCTTCTAATCTCTGTCACTGATTCGGGTCTCTTCCAATCCACTATAGCCTCTATCTTTGATGGATCCACCGAAATCCCATCTTTAGAAATCACATGGCCCAAAAATGACACCTTCTCGAGCCAAAATTCGCATTTACTAAATTTCGCAAATAATTTCTCCCTCGCAAGAAGGGATAAAACTGTCCTCAAATGTTGCTCGTGCTCCTCTCGGGATTTAGAGTAGACGAGTATATCATCAATAAAAACCACCACGAACGAATCAAGGTAGAGGTGGAAAACTCGGTTCATCAAATCCATAAACACGGCCGGCGCGTTAGTCAACCCAAACGGCATAACCAAGAACTCGTAATGACCATAACGAGTGCGAAAAGAAGTCTTCGGAATATCCTCCGATCGAACCTTCAACTGATGGTACCCACTCCTCAAATCAAGTTTAGAGAAAACTACGGACCCTTGAAGCTGATCAAACAAATCATCAATGTGCGGTAGAGGATACTTGTTCTTCACTGTAACCTGATTCAACTTCCGGTAATCTATACACAATCTCAATGAACCATCTTTCTTCCGCACGAACAAAACCGGTGCTCCCGCGGGAAACACTAGGGCGGATAAACCCTCGATCAAACAACTCTTGCAACTGAACCTTTAATTCCTTCAATTCTGCGGGAGCTAACCTATAAGGCGCTTTCGAAATTGGAGCCGTACCCGGCAAAAGATCTATACAAAACTCAATCTCACGATTGGGAGGCATATCATACTCGGTAGAGAAAACATCGGGAAATTCCCGAACTACCCGAACACTATCCAAACTAGGGGATTCTTTCCTAGTATCAAGAACACTAGCCAAATACCCCTCACAACCACTATACAATAATTTTCTCGCTTTCAAATAAGAAATTAAGCGAACCCTTCTACTCAGAGGACTAGCCTCAAACAAAAATTTAGGCACATTGGGAATAGAAAAAGTAACAGTTTTCTTACGGCAATCAACGGAAGCATGAAACTTGCTCAACCAATCCATACCCAAAATGACATCAAAGTCTTGGATAGGAAGAACTACCAAATCCGCACAAAGGACACGACCACAAATAACCACGTCACAAGCACGAAAGACTCGATCGGAAATCAAGCATTCTCCTATAGGGGTCGACACCTCTAGTACGTACGGTAAAGACTCGAATGCAGCATCTAACATGGAAGCAAATTGCACAGAAATGTATGAATGAGATGATCCTGGATCTACTAACGCTCGTGCGCTCACATTAGACACAGAAACAATACCTCCAATAACGGATGGATCATCGGTAGCTTGTTGTTGATTCATGGCATAAACCTTCCCTTGAATTTTGGGCTTCCCAGCGGCATCCCTTTTCTGACCCTGATTAGTACCAACCCAGGCCCGGATGACTGTCCTCGGTGCCTCGTGCAATCTCTCGCAAAGTGCCCCATTTCACCACAATTGGTACACTTGCCTTGCTTTTTCCAACACCTATCCTCCGCATGGCCTACCTTTTGACAAAAGGTACAAGGCTTCCTATTCTGAATCCTCGGAGTAGTACCCGGATTCCTCGGTGTGGTTTGCCCCTTAAACTGAGATGATGCTCCCGGTTACCTCGGTTGTCGGAACGGTGTTGAGGTTTGCTTTGAGCTCCTTGCTTACTCGGGTTAGCTACCTCGGTCTTCCTCTTATGTTCCCCAATATCTTGCTCTATCAAATAGGCTCGGTCCACCGCATCTTGGAATGTCACAATCCGTTGAGCAATAAGTTGAGTACGGATGGAGGTCTTCAATCCCCGAATGAATCTCATAGCCTTTTGTTCCTCGGTCCTAACCAAATAGTCGCAATACCGGGCTAATTCTATGAACTTAGCCGAGTATTGTGCTATAGACAACACACCTTGCTCCAAGTTGAGTAGATCGATCTCCTTTCGGTTTTGATCAACAACCGGAATGAAATGCTCCTTGAATTTGCGCACAAACAACTCCCACGCATACACCGTGTGAGTATCCTCCCAAGTAGCTTTAATACCTTTCCACCAATGCTCGGCGGCTCCCACAAGCTTGTAAGCCGCGAACCGGACCTTGTCCTCATCCGAACACCAAAATACATCATAAATCTTCTCCATCGACTCAATCCACAACTCAGCTTTCCGAACATCGGGTTCCCCATTGAATTCAACCGGTTTCAACTTCAAGAATTGCTCCAAACCATAACGAGGTGGTGCTTGCTCTACCCTCGGACCTTGATCATGTATGGCCTTCATGGCCGCCTCGAACATGCCTTGAAACATTGCACGGGCTTCTTCCCTTGTATCATTCTGATTCTGTGCCCCACTAGTACCTCCTCTGTTTCTTCTTCCAGACATTGCGAGTAATTACCTGCATAAAACATCAACCATTAATCACTCCGCACTCTACTACCCACCTAGGTCATACTAATCCACCTAGACTTATACTTAGAGCTAATGCCATAGCTCTGATACCAACTGTCGAGACCCCGCGGGCCCGAGACCGCGATCTGGACGTCGACTCTAAAACCAAAACTGAGAAATACTGAAGTTAAAAATTCCATTTGATACCAAAAGGTAATGATCCAAAGTTTTACAAAACCAAGTTTGATAAAAACCAATTACAACTATCATAAACTTCCACAAGTTTATGCCCAACAAAATACAATTATACAATTCTTAGTGACGTCATTGTTTGGTACAACTAACCCAAAATGGTTACACATTTACATAATGTAAACCAACCTATATCAACCTTCCCCAAAAGAATGGATCCATACTCGACGTCCTCTTTCTCGTGATCAGCGAGACTAATCCTTAGCACCTGGGGGGGGTTAAGGAAAAACAAAGATAAAAGAAAAGGGGGTGAGATAAATCTCAATAAGTTACTAATGCAACTACATGACATGCTATGATGCAATAATCAATAAACGATAATAAATACTCCCTCCGTCCCGCCGGAAACTTCAAAAAAAAATTATGGCACAAGAATTAAGGGAAAAAGTGAAAAAGGTGATGTGTTGTGAGTGTTGATAGTTGAGTGGGAGAGAGAAAGTGGGGTAGAGAATAGTTAGTGGGTTAGTGGATGTGAGTATGAGAAGTGGGACCCACTAATCAAAAAGTATTAAAACTTTCCATTTATGGAATGTGCAATTTCTATGGGACGCCCATTTTGGTAAGTTTTGCAATTTTCGGTGGGACGGAGGGAGTATCACATAGCACATAGCATTTATCACATAACAGATAGCAGCGGAAATAAACACGTAACAAAGGATATAGCCAAGGTTTTCCAAACCGGAACATCCAAATAAAGGATCGCTGCGCAGCTTCAATAATCAACAAATCATCATCTTCATAATAGCATGAAAGCCGAAGAGAAAACCCCGGTACCGGAACCAATAACCATAAAAGTGTCACAAAGGACAAGGACCATGACACAAAGTCATGCCCGTTAGCTAGATACATTCACAAAGGAACGCTAACTTATCCTTTCAAGGCCAATCTGGAAAAGGGGTATAGTAAGGGCAAAACAATGGTCAACATTATAATGGACTTGGCTTTGCCATTATAATCCTTCCCATCGCCCGATGCAACAAATATGCCAGCTGGGCTTCCAATTAAATGGTAAGTAATAATAATTTAGCATGAATGAACAACTTAAGGTTCCAAAGTAAGGAACCAATCCAAGTAAATTACCACAAAGGTAAACCATACCAAGAAGTCACCAATAAAGTGAAATATACCAACAACGCACAATTAAAGTGTTCCAATAATCTCAATTGACACTTAATTAATTTCAAACACGAACTTCATCACAAAGGACCCAATTCTATCACTAGAGTGTACTATAATGTTCACTAAGGTCAACTAGAAGGACACCCAAGACTTAGACCAAAACGCGTTCTTCAATCACAAAATTTAGCAAAATGTAAACTTTCAGAGGTTCTGTGCGGCCGCCCAAAGTGGACTGTGCGGTCGCCCAAAAAGCCTCAAAACAAGAACAAAAGATTTCAGATAGATGTGCGGTCGCCCAGACTTTATTGTGCGGCCGCCCAATCTTCTGAATTTCCAGAAATCGGGAAGAACAACATGGGTTCTTCCATTTTCATACCCAAAACACATTTTCACCAAAATCTAACATTCCAACTAGTATACTAATGTACCAACACAACTAATAAGTCTAAAAAGACTCATACAACAACATTTAACAACCAAAATCAAGAATCAAACCCAACATTCAAGATTTCACCATTTTTGATCAAAACCCAAAATAAATTCCCAATAAATTCAAAACTCAACCAAACTTCAAATATAACACATCAAACATTATCTAGACATGATATGAACGTTTTAACATCAAAATGGGGGAAAAGTAACTTACTTGGATTTTCTCAAAGTTGATGGATTTCAAATCTTTTTGGCTTCCTACGATCCTATCGACGATCTAAACATGTTTCAAGTTTTATGAAATGAGAGATTACAAGAAGAAGATGAAGAAAATGAAGAGAGAAGAAAGAAGATGAAAACTTACCCCAAGCTAGAGAGAGAGGGAGAGAGATGGCTGGAAGATGAAGAATGAGGGAGGAGGAGGTGAGGGAGGTGAGGGGGAGTAGGGGAATTATTTTAAAAAGTTACAACTAGACCCCCTCTCTCACACTACACACAAATACTACACTCCCTACTAATAATTAAGACCCAAATAAAACGCTAGGCATAAATATTATAACACATAAATTGCACACATAATTATTTAAATAAATAAATAAGCAAATAATTAAATAAAAATCATTTAATTACTAATAAAATAGAGCCTAGATTTCGGGTCGTGACATACACTCTATATATGCACCCCTTGTGTACACCCACTATGTACACTCTATATATATACCCTTCTCGTGTACACCCACTGTGGGCACCCGCTCAATACTCCCCATATACACTTCCATCTTCCCATAAAAGAAGACGATGACTGCAGAGCCGTTCCCGTCTCGACTACTACATGACGATGTACTAGGGATGTCTGTCCTGCTCAAAGATGCCAACGAAAGGCAAGGGCTATTCGACCCCCCTTCACTAGTTCTACGTCCCAAAGACGGAAAGCGAACTAGGGGCTCATCTTGCCCAACGTTTCAATATGTAATTATGTAAAAAAAAAAAAATAATAAATAAATAAAGCTCGTTAGGTCGAAACCCACAACGGGCGGCTTAGGCAAAAATTAGAGCAAAATCACAAAAAAGAAGCACGCTAGGTTGAAAACCCGCAAGGGCGGCATAGGCAAAACTAAGGGTGTGCACAAAGAAATAATTCAAAGCAAAGAAAAATAGAAGGGGCTATCATCATAGAAAAGTAAAAGCCCCACTTTATTTTCACTTCTTATTTCCTATTTTTCTTTCTTTTCAAAAGAATCCAACTCAATTCGACGGTAGCGGTCCAAAGCAACAACTACAAACGAAGCGGTCCAAAGCAACAAGCAACAACAGAGCAACCACCACTCAATACCGGTATCATCATTCAATCGGATCATCCTCGAACTACGCGGACCTGAGCCTCTCAGACCGAGAGGAATGTAGGCAACCTCCTGGTCTGGTCCACAAAATATATACAACCCACCTCGAGCCAACTTTCATTCTTTCTCTCTTACCCATACACTATAATTTCTATTCTCTTTCTCGATTAATCAAGGAGTTTATTATTTTGAGACTACTTGTCTAAAACATAATCATAAGATACGTAACTAATCAACGAGGTTCATTCTCGAGCAATCAAAAGACAATTCTGAATAAAACAAATTTCAAATGTCTCGACAAGTCTTTTGTTCTACAATCTAGGAAAGAGCTAAACATTTACTTTCTGTCAAGCAGAGGCTTCCTTCCTTTTATACACATACTTCCCGTAAGGTCTAAATGTGAGAACTCCCTCTCGTTCTCTCTCTCTCTCTCTCTCTTTCTTCTCTCACCATAACGAAAAGGCTCCTACAAGTCGTCCATACAATTCTGTCTTTTTATTTATTTCGAGTCGACTGAAATTAAAAAAAAATGACGCTAAAATAATATACCCACCTAGATTGAAAACCCTCAAAGGCGGTCTAGAGAAAAGATAGGGTGCGTCTAAAAGGAGGTAGCATTCCCCCACCTTATGCCCTCACCAGACTGGGGCTACCCTAATTGAATTAGGCTGAGTACTGATGCTCCGGCAAGATCATTCCCCACAGAAAGTCATCTATCTCCATCGAAGCTCAACATGGATGACCTCTTTCTAATACCCTCACCAAGCTGGGGCTACCCTAATCAACAAATCCTAACGAAGGACAAGTACTTGAATTAGTTAGACTGTGATTAATTATAAGGCATTTTTATAAAGTCGTTACATTTTCAAAAATGTTTTCTATCACGACACGTTGTTTATAAACCCGCATACTCGGTCTCCACTAATTTATAAATTGTCTTTTTGTCTCGTCTCCATGACGTTCTAACTGACTCGATCCTGCACCATCAACCCTACAACTTAGGATACCCTCAAGACCTGCATCCCGTCTCCATAGGTCAAAAGCCCTAAATCTCCTTTAGGCAACTCGTACCAATAGAAGTCAAATAGTTTGTTAACCCAACTAGGGTACCCTTTAGCCTGTGCAATGCGCTCCTAGACTGTCTCCATGCTGTTTACATGCTATTTACATGCTACTTGCTACTCTACATGCTGCATGCTACTGTACATATCATAATGTAAATCTTTATACATCCATGTATATATATTCTACTGTCTGTGCTACAACTAACAAAATGGAGAAACTAAGAGGCTGATTCACTAGCGTCACCCCGAGTCCGCTTCCGCATAGGAGGATACCTACCGGTCGAAGCACCATCATTACCGTGACTAGAAACATCACACTCCGCCAACTTCTGAATGACCTTCGCCACTCTCCTGTGATGCCTCCGAGTGATCACCCGCAGTTTCTCCTGTACCACAATGCGTGGACCCTCAAGGTGTGTCCGAACGAAGTCATCATACGAGACTCCCTCTACCACAAACTGTCTAGCATCAAGGCCCTTGGTCAACCTAACCCGGTCAGACAGACGTTGAAACAGTCATAGACCACGGAGGATCCACCAAAAACCAAGTAGACACTACCTACTCCATCCTAAACTCGTGCCTTATCACCCAAATAAAGGACATCTCCGATGTAGCCGATCAACAGCCTCCTCTGGCCCGTCGCCTTAATAACTGCTGCAGCAAGCAACTCAAAGTCTAGCTCCACCCACGGATGGAACGTCATGTCTCTTGGACAGGGTCCCCCTCAGAAGAGTTTTCAAACTAAGCCTGAGTATAGTGCCAAGAAGTCTCGTTTCCCTATACTCCTGCAACTTGGCGCCCATCAACAAGGTACGGCAATCAAGCATTGGTCATCCCAAACCAACCCATAGCAAGAATCTCATAGTACTAACACTACATGGGTAAGTCATCAACAAAAAGAGATTGAAACTGGAAACAGACAAAGAACGGTTCATACCTCCAAAACAAAGTGTAAGCAGTCCACTGACTCCAAGACCACAACTCCGATCTAAAGAACGGTAACAACTTCATCAAACCCGTGCTCCATTAAGCAAGTCTGCTCACTACATCAAAGTCCACTGGGCATCCTAACAAAGGAATCATCGCCGTAGCATCGACATTAGTGGTCTACGACAATCCATGTCACGACCCGAAATATAGGCTCTATTTTATTAGTGGTCTACGACAATCAAAGGAAGGCTGAGTTGTGGATTGAGTCTATGGAGAAGATTTATGATGTATTTGGGTGTTCGGATGAGGACAAGGTCCGGTTTGCGGCTTACAAGCTTGTGGGAGCCGCCGAGCATTGGTGGAAAGGTGTTAAAGCTACTTGGGATGATACTCACACGGTGTATGCGTGGGAGTTGTTTGTGCGCAAATTCAAGGAGCATTTCATTCCGGTTGTTGATCAAAACCGAAAGGAGATCGAGCTACTCAACCTAGAGCAAGGTGTGTTGTCTATAGCACAATACTTGGCTAAGTTCATAGAATTAGCCCGATATTGCGACTATTTGGTGAGGACCGAGGAACAAAAAGCTATGAGATTTATTCGGGGATTGAAGACCTCCATCCGTACTCAACTGATTGCTCAACGGATTGTGACGTTCCAAGATGCGGTGGACCGAGCCTATTTGATAGAGCAAGATATTGGGGAGCATAAAAGGAAGACCGAGGTGGCCAACCCGAGTAAACAAGGAGCACAGAGCAAGTCACAACCAAGGATTGATAACCGAGGTAACTTTGGGGGACAATCTCAGTCCCGAGGGCAACAAAACCCAAGGAACCCGGGTACCACTTCTGGGAACCAAGGGAGCCAAATTAGGAGGCTATGTTCGTATTGTCAAAAGGAAGGTCATTCTGAAGACCGTTGTTGGAAGAAACAGGGAGGGTGTACCAATTGTGGTTAAATGGGTCATTTTGCAAGGGATTGTCCGAGGAATAGAATTCAACCAACGGGGGTAGGAGCTGGGGCTCCTCAGGGTCAGAACAGGGACGCTACGGGAAAGCCCAAGGTCCAAGGGAAAGTGTTTGCAATGAATCAACAACAAGCCACAGATGATCCTACAGTTATAGGAGGTATTATTTCTATATCTAAAGTGAGCGCACGAGCGTTAGTAGATCCAGGATCATCTCATTCATACATTTCTGTGCAATTTGCTTCTATGTTAAATGCTGCATTCGAGTCTTTACCGTACGTGCTAGAGGTGTCGACCCCTATAGGAGAATGCTTGATTTCTGATCGAGTCTTTCATGCTTGTGATGTGGTTATTTGTGGTCGAGTCCTTTGTGAGGATTTGGTAGTTCTTCCTATCCAAGATTTTGATGTCATATTGGGTATGGATTGGTTGAGCAAGTTTCATGCGCCCGTTGATTGCCGTAAGAAAACTGTTACTTTTTCTATTCCCGATGTGCCTAAGTTTGTGTTTGAGGCTTGTCCTCTGAGTAGAAAGGTTCGCTTAATTTCTTTTATGAAAGCGAGAAAATTATTGCATAGTGGTTGTAAGGGGTATTTGGCTAGTGTTCTTGATACTAGGAAGGAATCCCCTAGTTTTGATAGTGTTAGGGTAGTTCGGGAATTTCCCGATGTTTTCTCTATCGAGTATGATATGCCTCCCGATCGTGAGATTGAGTTTTGTATAGATCTTTTGCCGGGTACGGCTCCGATTTCGAAAGCACCTTATAGGTTAGCTCCCGCAGAGTTGAAGGAATTAAAGGTTCAGTTGCAAGAGTTGCTTGATCGAGGGTTTATCCGCCCTAGTGTTTCCCCGTGGGGAGCACCGGTTTTGTTTGTGCGGAAGAAAGATGGTTCGTTGAGATTGTGTATCGATTAACGGAAGTTGAATCAGGTTACGGTGAAGAATAAGTATCCTCTACCGCACATCGATGATTTATTTGATCAGCTTCAAGGGTCCGTTGTGTTTTCCAAACTTGATTTGAGGAGTGGGTACCATCAGTTGAAGGTTCGATCGGAGGATATTCCGAAGACTGCTTTTCGCACTCGTTACGGTCAATATGAGTTCTTGGTTATGCCGTTTGGGTTGACTAACGCGCCGGCCGTATTTATGGATTTGATGAACCGAGTTTTCCATCCCTATCTTGATTCGTTCGTGGTGGTTTTCATCGACGACATTCTTGTTTATTCGAAATCCCGAGAGGAGCACGAGCAACACTTGAGGACAGTTTTATCCGTTCTTGCGAGGGAGAAATTATTTGCGAAGTTCAGTAAATGCGAATTTTGGCTCGAGAAGGTGTCATTTCTGGGTCATGTGATTTCGAAAGACGGGATTTCGGTGGATCCGTCAAAGATAGAGGCTATAGTGGATTGGAAGAGACCCGAATCAGTAACAGAGATTAGAAGCTTTCTGGGTTTAGCCGGGTATTACCGAAGGTTTATTGAAGGGTTTTCGAGGATTGCTACTCCGATGACTCAGTTGACCCGGAAGAATGTTCCATTTGTGTGGACCGAGAAATGTGACAAGAGTTTCGAGGAATTGAAGAAGAGGTTGACTACCGCTCCGATCTTGACTTTGCCTAATGGGAGCGATGGCCTAGTGATTTATAGTGATGCTTCGAAAGAGGGTTTGGGTTGTGTGTTGATGCAGAATGGGAAAGTAATTGCGTATGCTTCTAGGAAGTTGACCCCTAGTGAACAGAATTACCCGACTCATGATATGGAGTTAGCGGCTATTGTCTTTGCGTTGCACAAATGGAAGCACTATCTTTATGGAGCGAAGTTTGAGATATTTACCGATCACAAGAGTTTGAAGTACCTTTTCTCCCAGAAAGAGTTGAATAATAGGCAGCGCCGATGGATGGAATTGTTGAAGGATTATGATTGTACGATTTCTTATCATCCGGGAAAGGCGAATGTGGTAGCCGATGCGATTAGTAGAAAGTCTTATGTGGCTTCGATGATGGTTCGTGAATGGAAAATGCTTGAGGATGTTCGAGATTGGTCTCCTTGTGAATCGAGACATGGGGCTATTTTTGCGAATATTAGGGTGTCTCCGACCCTAATTCAGAGGATAAAGGAAGCTCAGAAAGAAGATCCCGAGTTAGTGAAGGTAATGGGTAAATTGAAGGAAAAGAATTTCGAGGATTTTTCTATTAGCTCGAGTGGAGTGTTGACTTTCCGTGGTCGTTTGTGTGTTCCGGATGTTGATGGAATTAAACAGAGAGTTCTTGATGAGGGCCACAAATCGAGATATACTATTCATCCAGGTAGTACGAAGATGTATCAGGATTTGAAGCAACAATTTTGGTGGATTAATATGAAGAGGGAAATAGCCGAGTATGTTTCGAAGTGTTTAACGTGTCAGCAGGTCAAAGCCGAGCATCAGAGACCCGCAGGATTGCTTCAGCTATTAGAGATTCCCGAGTGGAAATGGGAGCATGTGACTATGGATTTCGTTACGGGACTGCCTCGTACCCGTAGGAAGTATGACAGTGTTTGGGTAATAGTGGATAGATTGACAAAGAGTGCCCATTTCTTGCCTATCGACATCAGATATTCGATGGAGAAGCTTGCGACCCTTTATATCGACGAGATTGTGAGATTGCATGGGGTTCCGGTTAGCATTGTGTCAGATCGAGACCCGAGGTTTACTTCTAGATTCTGGAAGGCGTTTCAGGAAGCTTTGGGTACAGATTTGCGATTCAGTACAGCTTTTCATCCTCAGACCGACGGTCAATCCGAGAGGACTATTCAGATTTTGGAGGATATGTTGCGAGCGTGTTCGATAGACTTTTCTGATTCTTGGGATTCGCACCTACCGTTAGTGGAGTTCTCTTACAACAACAGTTATCAGGCTAGTATCGAGATGGCACCATTTGAGGCTTTGTATGGAAGAAAGTGTAGATCGCCTATTTGTTGGGATGAGGTTAGTGAAGCGAATATTGTGGGTATCGATTTGCTTCGGGATTCGGTTGAGAAAGTTAGAGTTATCCGGGATAGATTGAAGACAGCCCAGAGTCGACATAAGAGCTACGCAGACAACCGAAGGCGAGATCTTAGTTTTCAGATTGGCGACTTGGTGTTCTTGAAAGTGTCTCCGAAGGTGGGTATTCGTAGGTTTGGGAAGAAAGGTAAGTTGGCTCCGAGGTTTATTGGCCCGTTTGAGATTTTGGGAAAGGTTGGACTTCTAGCGTATCGTCTTGCGTTACCGTCATCTTTGGACCGGTTGCACAACATCTTTCACGTTTCTATGCTTCGGAAGTATGTTCATGATCCGTCTCACGTGTTACCGAGGATACCGGAGGATATTGAGCCCGATATGTCTTATGAGGAACGACCGGTTCGGATCTTAGATTCTAAAGTCCAAGAGTTGAGGAGCAAAAGCATTGTGTTGGTTCGAGTTCTTTGGAGGAATCATAATATCGAGGAGTCGACGTGGGAGCTCCGAGATGAGATCGAGAGGAAATTTCCGTGGCTTTTTGTTTAAGGTGAGTCTCGTTAAAATTCGGGTCGAATTTTCTTTAAGGGGGAGTGAATGTCACGACCCGAAATATAGGCTCTATTTTATTAAGTAATTAAATAATTATTATTTATTTATTTGCTTATTTGTTTATTTAAATTATTATTTATTTAAATATTTATGTGTGCAACTTATGTGTTATAATAATTATGCCTAGCATTTTAACTGGGTCATTTGTGCTAGTGTAAAAGTGTTGAGTCTTATTAGTTAGTGGGGAGTTTAATTGAAGAGGTAGTATTGGGGGAGGGGCCTTTTTTTAACATTTCAAACATTTCTTCATCTTCTCCCTACTTCCCTCACCTCCCTCACCCTACTCTTTCACCTCACACTCCACCTCCCTCTCTCTCCCTGGAAATCTCTCTCTCTCTCCAAGCTTTTGGTAAGTTTTCTTCCTCTCACTTCTCTCTTCATTTTCTCCATCTTCCTCTCATTATTATTCATTTCTTAAAACGTGAACATTGTTTAGATCGTCGATAGGATCGTTGGAAGCCAAAAATATTTGAAATCCATCAACTTTGAGAAAATCCAAGTAAGTTACTTTTCCCCCATTTTGATGCTAAATTGTTCATATCATGTTTAAATGATGTTAAGGTGTTATATTTGAAGTTTGGATGAGTTTAGAATTTATTTGGAATTTATTTGGGTTTTTGATAAAAAATGGTGAAATCTTGAATGTTGGGTTTGATTCTTGATTTTGGTTGTTAAATGTTGTTGTTTGAGTCTTTTTAGACTTATGAGTTGTTTTGGTACATTAGTATACCAGTTGGAATGTTTGATTTTGGGTTGAAGTGTGTTTGGGTTTGAAAAATGGAAGAACCCATGTTGTTCTTCCCGATTTCCAGAAATCCAGAAGGTTGGGCGGCCGCACAAAATTTCCTGGGCGACCGTACAACATTCTGAAAGCTTTTGTTCTTGTTTTGAAGGATTTTGGGCGACCGCACATACCCTTTTGGGCGGCCGCACAGTCCTCTGAAAATTTACATTTGTTATTTGGTGTGGTTGAAGAACGTGTTTTGGTCTAAGTCTTGGGTGTCCTTCTAATTGACCTTAGTGAACATTGTAGTACACTTTAGTGATGGATTTGGGTCCATTGTGATCAAGTTTGTGTTGGAAATTCATTAATTGTTAATTGGGATTTTGGAGCACTTTTATGATGTATTGTTGGTTCATTTCATCTTCTTGGTGATTATTTGGTATGATTCCCTACTTTGGAATCCTTTGTTGTTTATCGTGCTAGTATTTTATTACTTAGCAGTGATTTGAAAGTCCAGCTGGTATTTGTGGTTGTGTCGGGCGATGTGAGATATCGTGATGGCACTGGCCAAGTCCATTATGGTGTCGACCATTGTTTTGCCCTTATTTTCCTCTTCCAGATAGGCCTTGGTTGAGACGTTTGGAGCATGACTTTGTGGCATGGCTCCCGCCCTTTGTGGCACATTATTTTGTTATTGGTTCCGGTACCGGGGTTTTCTCTTCGGCTTTCATGCTATTATGAAGATGATGATTTGTTGATTATTGAAGCTGCGCAGCGATCCTTTATTTGGATGTTCCGGTTTGGAAAACCTTGGCTATATCCTTTGTTATGTGTTTATTTCCGCTGCTATCTGATACATGCTAAATGCTATGTGCTATGTGATATTTATTATTGCTTATTGTATATTGCATCATAGCATGTCATGTAGTTGCATTAGTAACTTATTGAGATTTATCTCACCCCCTTTTCTTTTGTCTTTGTTTTTCCTTAACCCCCCCCCCCCAGGTGCTAAGGATTAGTCTCGCTGATCACGAGAAAGAGGACGTCGAGTGTGGATCCGTTCTTTTGGGGAAAGTTGTATAGGTTGGTTTACATTACATCAATGTGTAACCTTTTGGGATATGTGTACCAAACATTGACGTCACTAGGAATTGTGTATATTTGTATTCTTGTTAGCATAGACTTGTGGAAGTTTAGGATAAGTTGTATTTGGTTTTGTAAAACTTTGGTTCATCACCTTTTGGTGTCAAATGAAAATTTTAACTTCAGTATTTCATAGTTTTGGTTTTAGAGTCGACGTCCAGATCGCGGTCTCGGGCCCGCAGGGTCCGGGGTCGCGACAATCCATACCAAATAAACGGATGGAAAGCTATCTCTACATCACCGCCTCCAGTTTCAAGAGCCACCAATATCCCCTCATACTACCCCCAAGCGCACCACTCCTGATGTCGGTGCAGTCAAACCCGGTCAAGCTATGAATAGTCTTTTGAGTCTTCTCCCACAAGCTATGCACAACGCTACACGAGCCCCTCGGCTTCAAAAGAGGCAATACAACCTGCCAACACATATAGGTATACACAGCAAAGGTATGCAATCAATCTAGCAATTTACTTTATGATGCATGCTCATATATGGACTTTTGCATTAGGAGAATCCCCAAAAATTCCCAACGAATACTATAAACGTCTCACAATCAAAACCCTAGTCTACCTAGGAAAAGACAAGTTAACTCAAGACAAATCCAAGACAAGTCAACTCAAAACAAATCCAAGACAAGTCAACTCCAAACAAGTCCGAAAGCATTTCAATAATTAACGAACAAAAATATGACTTCATCTAAAATAAGCTTTCTCAATGAAACACTAATGTATATTACACTCTAACAAAAGTCAAGCAACACAAAAGGAACTTTTAACAAAGTCAACCAAGTCAAAGATCGGTCAAATATTACAATATTACTTAACACAAAAACTACGTTTTTTAACAAAACCACCAAAATCAATACATTATACAAATAAATCAATCAATTTGGGTCGAAATCTGGAAGCTTCATGAAAACCCCAAACCTCGAGTAAAGTACAAATAAATCCTCCATCTTTTATATCAAGATGCTGAAACCCCAAACTTTGGTTAACTCACAATCAAACCTTCTCATTCGAAGTAATTTACAATCAAACCCTTCATTCAAGGTAAATTACAGTCAACTCACTTACTTAAAACAACTTACAACTAAGTCCCTTGTATTCTACATTTAATTCACTCAAACCCTATATCTTGGGTAATTTGCAAACAAAGCACCTCAACTTAACATCATCCAAATCCAAACCCCGTAGCTTTGGGTAATTAAACAATCAAACCTTCTCGTTCGAAGTAATTAACAATCAATGTCGCGACCCCGAAACCCCGCGGCCCGAGATCGCGAGCTGGACGTCGACTTAAAACCAAAACTCTAAAATATAGAAGTTAAAAATTCCATTTTGAACCAAAAGATGATAACACAAGGTTTTACAAATCCAAGTTTAAATCAACAAAGTACATCTAACATAAGCTCCACAGCTTATACCCAAAAGAATAAAATATACAATCTTAATGACGTCAATAATGGTAAAACTACCCCCAAAAGGTTATACATTTAAATAATGTAAACCGATCCATAACAACCTTCCCCAAAATCTCAATCCTCTCAACGTCCTCCTCGATCCGCGAATCCTAATCCTTTTTCCTCCTGGGGGGGGGTTAAGGAAAACAATTTGAAACAAGAAACGGGGTGAGAATAAATCTCAGTAAGTTACTAATGCAACTACATGACATGCTAATATGCAATGACCAATAGCAATTAACATAAGACAGATAGCAGCGGAATAATAAGTGACATGCTGTCGAACAATAATATCCAATAATCAATCATATAAATAAACATATAACAACAAATGAGAGGCTCCCTATCGCCAACCGTCCCATACCGGTTGGAAATAACGACCAGCTCATCATGCAACACATAAAGCTGAAATAAACACTCATAAGTGGATACATAGCCAAGGTTTCACCCAACTGGAAGAACCAAATAAAGGTCGCTGCGCATCTTCAATAATCAACAATCAACATCTTCTTAGCAGCATGAAAGCTCGAAGAGAAAACCCTGGTACCGGAACCAATAACCATAAAAGTGTCACAAAGGACAAGGACCATGACACAAAGTCATGCCCGTTAGCTAGATACATTCACAAAGGAACGCTAACTTATCCTTTCCAAGGCCAATCTGGAAAAAGGGGTATAGTAAGGGCAAAACAATGGTCAACATTATAATGGACTTGGCTTTGCCATTATAATCCTTCCCATCGCCCGATGCAACAAATATGCCAGCTGGGCTTCCAATTAAATGCTAAGTAATAATAATTTAGCATGAATGAACAGCTTAAGGTTCCAAAGTAGGGAACCACACCAATTAATCACCATAAAGATGCAAACGATTACTCATGAAGAGTTCAACAACAACGAACACAAGAAGTTTCTCATAAAAGAGCACAACAACGATAAACGGAATTTCTCATAAAGAGCACAACAACATTGATCATTAAAACAAGATGATTCCAAGACAAGGACCCGTACCAAACACATCCTAAAGATGATACCCACGAGTTATTCATAAAGAGCACAACCCAAACGGTCGCTCACCAATGGCACAATGACTATTACCAAAATGACCCTAAACATTCACTCATAAAGATATACTAGGACTATGAACTCAACCATCTCATCACGCCTGGAATTCCAAAGTAGGAAATCAGAATGAATACACCTTAAGGTTAATCAAACCGTAGGTACCCAATTACCAATTCACGCTTTACCTCCGTTCGTAACGAACCAATCCTAAACATCCCAAACGAATCCAAAAGGTTACACTTATTAGAACATGATCACGACAGGACTAAACCCTACACCTTGGTGTTCAATAACAACCCCTTAAGTACTATAGGTCATCGCCTAAAACCTAGACCAAGTCTTACGCGAAATTCAATTCGGTTGGAACAAACACGAACACATCATAAGATGCCCAAACAATACTTGATCAAATTACATAACACTATTGTTCACAAGGTACCAATTTTAATTCTTAAAGTGCTCCACGGTGTTATCTTAAGTTAATTAGAAGAAGGTACCCTAAACTAGTTAAGCCATTTAGTTTAGACAAGCAAAAGGACAAAATCCTGGAACAGCGAGCGGGCGGGCGCCTGGCCTGGGGCGGGCGGGCGCTTGAATCAACAGAAGGTCAGGCGCTAGAAAAGGGGGGAGTAGGCGGGCGCCTGGGCAAGGGCAGGCAGGCGCCTGGTCTACGGGCTGGGAAGAATTCTCAGCTGGGTTCATCAAAATGCCTAACCATTTCCTTACAAACTTCATAACACTCAAAATCAACACTCCCAACAATATTTCTAGGGTACCCAAACCATAACTAACCAACAAAGGGACCTTAACAACACCATTTATTAACCAAAACCAAGAATCAAAACCCCACATTCAAGATTTCACCATTTTTAACCAAAAACTCAAATAAATTCCAAACAAATTCAAAACCCAACCAAACTTCAAATATAACACATTAAGCATTATCTAAACATGATATGAACATTTTAGCATCAAAATGGGGGAAAAGTAACTTACCCGGATTTTCTCAAAAGTGACGGAACTCGAAATTTCTTGGCTTCCTACGATCCTATCGACGATCTAAACATGATTCATGTTTTAAGAAATGAGAAATAACAAGAGGAAGGGGAAGATAATGAAGAGAGAAGGAAGAGGAAGAAAACTTACCAAATGCTTGGAGAGAGAGAGAAAAGAGCTGGGAATGGGAAGGAGTAGGGTGAGGGAGAAGGAGGTGTAGGGAGAAGGTGGGAGAATGATTAAAAAAAAAAAACTTACACAAAGACCCCCTCCTCTAATACTACCCAATTCAATACTCCCCACTAACAACTAAGACCCAATATTTCTACACTAGCACAAATGGCCCAAATAAAATGCTAAGCATAAATATTATGACACATAAAATGCACACATAATTATTTAAATAAACCATAATTTAAATAAATAAATAAGCAAATAATTAAATAATAATTACTTATTACTAATAAAATAGAGCCTATATTTCGGGTCGTGACAATCAAACCTTCTCGTTCGAAGTAATCAACAATCAAACCCTTTAAGCAAAGTAAATTCCAATCAAGTCCCTCGCTCCAAAATAACTCACAATCAAGTCTAAGAGCAATTCACAATTAAAACCCTCTACGGTTAATATTTAAAACCCCGAACTTGGGTAATTCACAATCCAAATCTTTACAATCAAAGTAAGATACAAATAAACCCCAAACCTTGGGTAATCTACAAATTAAAACTCTTTGCAATCTGCATAAGATTCATTCAAACCCCAAACTATGGGTAAAATAAAACTAAATTTTCTACAAAATTCACTTAACCCCAAACGTTGGAAAATTCACATCTTTAAACTCAAACAATCAAACCTCAAACCCTAAACTATAGATGATTTCACTCAAGCTCCTCCAACAACATCGCTCAAAGTTTAAAACCTAAACAAAAGGTATCTTACACCAACAAGTTCCAAATCGGCCCGGAAGGCCTCCAAACTTCCAAATCAATTTATAATTGGAGGTCGGATCATCCGTAAACCCAAAAGATTATATTTGAAGGTCGGAACCTCCGTAAGCCCTAATCTTTAAATCAATTTATAATTGGAGGTCGGATCATCCGTAAACCCAAAAGATTATATTTGAAGGTCGGAACCTCCGTAAGCCCTAATCTTTAAAATCAATTTATAATTGGAGGTCGGATCATCCGTAAACCAAAAGATTATATTTGAAGATCGGAACCTCCGTAAGCCCTAATCTTTAAAATCAATTTATAATTGGAGGTCGGATCATCCGTAAACCCAAAAGATTATATTGAAGGTCGGAACCTCCGTAAGCCCTAATCTTTCAAATCAATTTATAATTGGAGGTCGGATCATCCGTAAACCCAAAGATTATATTTGAAGGTCGGAACCTCCGTAAGCCCTAATATTTAAAATCAATTTATAATTGGAGGTCGGATCATCCGTAAACCCAAGAGATTATATTTGAAGGTCGGAACCTCCGTAAACCCTAATTCTTAAAATCAATTTAAAATTGGGTTCAGAAAACCTCTATAAATTTCTAAATCAATCTAAAATTGGGTCCGGAAGACCTCTATAAAAACTACCAATAGGGTTCGGAAAACCTCTACAAAATTTCTAAAGCTTCTCAAAATTGGGTTCAGAAAACCTCTATAAACTTTCTAAATCAATCTAGAATTGGGTCCGGAAGACCTCTATAAAAATTACCAATAGGGTTCGGAAAACCTCTACAAAATTTCTAAAGCTTCTCAAATTGGGTTCGGAAAACCTCTATAAAATTTCTAAATCAATCCAAAATTGGGTCCGGAAGACCTCTATAAAAATTACTAATTGGGTCCGGATGACCTCTATAAAAATTACTAATTGGGTCCGGAAGACCTCTATAAAAATCATCCAAATCAATCTATAATTAAAGGTCGGAACCTCCGTAAACCCTAATCCTCCAGATAAATCAATTACGCGTGTCTCTATAGGAAGTTAGAATTCATCCCTAATTATGTTCTCGATTCTTAAAACTTCTTGTCGAACCGTGCTTATGGCCTTCCCTCCTTTCCCCAATAGAGTCCATTTGTAACGAATTTATTGCTTCACGAGTGTTTGACGATCTCAAGCGGAAAGATAATGTCTCGTTTCTTTTTTGCAACTCCTCCCCAGTAGGGTCCACGCGACTTTATTGTCTGATGAATGCTTGATTATCCCCAGCGAAAGACGGCGTCTCGTTTCTTTCTTTCCCCACAGGTCTTGAACTACGATTGGCTTGATTCCACTTTGATACATAGGTAGCCTGACATAGGTTCAGTCGTTTGACTAACCTGGTCACCTTCTTACTTTCCTCTCCACGATTTGGAACTTATGTTTCAGATTGGTTCCTTTTATTAATCGACGACCCTCCATGCCTTGCAAGAAGCATCACCGAGGGGCTACTGTTAGTACCCGATCTGAAGTTAGAGGACTTTTTAGACGTTTAAAAGCCTCTGAGGACCTTTTAGGCAATTATAACCTGACAGGGACTTATTCGGCAGCTTTCCAGAGTTCTAGATTGACGAAATCAGTTGCAGGTCGAATTCTATCAGGATAATGACCTGATCCCGAGAACAAAGTGATAAGATTTCACTGATATCTAGTTAACGACATAATCCGGCAACACTGGCCACACGGCCACTTATGTGGCCACGCGGCCACTTCTTCCCCAGGCCGGGCGCCCACTCCTTCCGACTCCTATTTCCTATAAATAGGTGCCTCCAGCTCCAGAGATAAATAACGAATTCATTCTACGAGTTTTACAGTCAAAACTGACTCTGAAACTCTTAGTTTAAGCCTTTTCGGCACCCTCGATGCCTCTTCAAATCTTCAAGAAGCTTCAACCCTAATTCTTGCCGATCAAGGTAAGTCTCCTAACCCTTCTTATTATGTTCTTGTTATGTTCTTAGGCTAGATCTATATTATGGATGTTTTCATTATGTTTATGCATCCATATTCATATGTTCTTCATGTTCTTTGTCTAAATACATAATATATGCCATGACTAGGGTAGCGATCTTCATGTTTATGTGTTCATTCATATGTATTCATGATGTTCTTATTATCATGCTAGATCTAAGTCTTAGACATTCATAATATGTTAGATCTAGGATTGTAATCCTTATTTATGTGCACATGCCATAGCCTATGATGATCCTAGGGTTTCACCAAACCCTAATATGATCTAGAAACTACTCCTAACTCTAATCTTCCCCCCTCTATATGCATGATCCCGCTTCATCTCTCCCCATTCTAATTCATCAATGAACTACACCGACCTGAGCTTCTCATGATGAGAAGAATGTAGGCAATCTTCGGATCCGGTCTCAAACACTAACACACACACACACATTGATCATGATAGAAAGACCGATTTGTCGGGCAATATGAGTGATAACTTGATATTATTCTTCTATCATAATTTGACCCCCACCCTTGGTTCATTTTTTCTTCTGAAAACTCCATTTTTTGGGATCTTTAAAAGTTTTTATTGTGTGGATCGTGGAGTCATTGTCCACTCTCTTGTGAGATAATGTTTACGGCCTTAAAATGCATGTAACTGATTATGCATAATAATTTCAAGTAACACATTGTATTTTCACCTGCTTTTGAAGGTACCTGTAGCAAATGGGAGTGGATCAAACCCTTTCTCTGTTGATGTTCCTAGAAACACAAGGTTTTTGTTTTCGAACAGAACACACAATCCAACAAAGGCCATTGCAAAATCGATTGTAAGATTATGTTAAGCTTCACAACAATATTTGACAATTCGAGATGATATCTCTTAATGCTACATTTTTGGTATCTAATATAATTGTTGATGCAGGTGTATTTATAAAAACCTGATAGTTCAGTGCAAGATCACTTTGAGAAATTGGTCAACCTCTTAGAACAGTTTGTTTTCTGAGATTTTTATTCTTGCAGTTATTGTTCTTTTGTTTTGTCATAACTTATATTTATCGCTCTGCATTGATTATTGTTGCAGGTATTACCATCCCTCCAATGGCATTCGATGGACTTATTCTTTAGATCGTTTTTTTTTTACTTGGTATCTACTTTTCAGAAATGCTTACAACATGAGCAAACGTAAGAACAAACCTGCATCGTTGATTGGCGTACTTGTTCGTATATATCTTCTTCTAACTATGGGATTTTTCATTCAGGACCCTTGAAAACAACAAACAGTTTGAACTCTGTCTAGGACAATCACAAAGGGCTTCTTTCGTGAGTACTCTACTGAAGTTGATTGATCGCGGTCAATATAGAAAAAATGATAATCTTTCTGAAACAGTTGCTATTGTATAACTACTATTTTTAATTTATGTTAATTATGAAATTTTTCTATCTCTGAAAGTCGTCTTTCGGTATTTGTTGATTTGTTTTATGGTTTCAACTGAAATTAATGGTGGTGGTGGGTGGGGCAGGGGCGCGGGGGCGGGAAAGGTGGTGGGGGGAAATAAAATAATTTTATTTTATTTTTTATTTTCTTGACTATCACAACGTTTCTAAAAACGTTGTCCTAATTAAATTTACAACATTTTGAAAATCGTTGTCCAATCTACAACGTTTCTGCTAAAATGTTGCAAAAATGATCTACAACGTTTATACCAAAGGTTGTTGAAGAGTAATTACCACGTTGGATTAAACGTTATAGAAAGAGATTTACAATGTTTAATATAAACGTTGTTGAAAAATATTACCACGTTTAGGCAAACGTTGTTGTCAGTTTATAACAACGTTTAGCTTAAGCTTGCGAAAAGTGATTTTACAACGTTTAAACGTTGTAGAAAAATGTGTAGTACAACGTTAATTTAAACGTTGTAAAGTGATGTTACAACGTTTCAAACGTTGTATAAAACTCGTAGTACAACGTTTAGTAAAGGTTGTAGTAGTCTGGGACCTATTACAACGTCGGCTGTAACAACGTTTAGCCAAACGTTGTAAAACGCCTATTACAACGTTTTTCAAACGTTGTTAATGAGTGGTTTTGCTGTAGTGAATGTTAACTAATCAAATTAATTAACAGAAGCAAAATCTTGTGATTTAATTATGAAGCAACATTATGGGGACGGAATCTAAATTATCTGTAAACAATTTACAGATTGGATATTTCATTCGCATTCTCAAAACAAGGTGTAAGCCTGCCATTGGTCCATGGAATGAATTAATCCAATTTATTTTCCTTCACTGCAACAATTTGCACTTTGTCATAGAGATAAATTCTGAAACTTTTGTTTCTGCAGAACATCTATAAATTAAGAGCAGAAAATGTACGGTCGAAACTAAGCCAAAAGGCATCCACAATCCTGTACTAAAATCAAGAAACCAAGTAACATCTCTATACTGTCGAAACTAAGCCAAAAGGCATCCACATTCCCGTATAGATTGGTCACTTGTTTCAAGATCATTCATTGTCTCAACAATTTTAAAGACTACAGCAATTCTGAACTCTTCAGAACTCTGATTTCTGCAACTTTCTAGATTGAATCATATTTCAGGAAACACGGTTTTAAAAACCAGCCATCTGAAACCAAATTCGATTTCTGATTCGAATTCTGTAAACGATTTACAGAACAATCAGAAAACCAAAAAACAAACAAATCTACCAGAAACCCTAGGGCAGCCGTACGGCAGCCTAGGAGCCGTACAGTTCCAATGGCGCCTACGGTGGATCCTTCGAAGATAGAAGCTATTGTTGATTGGAAGAGACCCGAGACAGTGACTGAGATCAGGAGTTTTCTGGGGTTAGCCGGGTACTACAGGAGGTTTATAGAAGGGTTTTCGCGGATTGCTACACTGATGACTCAGTTGACCCGAAAGAATGTTCCGTTTGAGTGGACCGAGAAGTGTAACAATAGTTTTGAGGAGTTGAAGAAGAGGTTGACTACCGCACCGATATTGACATTGCCTAATGGGAATGATGATTTAGTGATTTATAGTGATGCATCGAAGGAAGGCTTGGGTTGTGTCTTAATACAGAATGGGAAAGTGATTGCCTATGCTTTGAGGAAATTGAGTCCGAGTGAACAGAATTATCCTACTCACGATATGGAATTGGCAGCTATCGTATTTTCTCTTCATAAGTGGAAACACTATCTTTACGGGGCGAAATTTGAGATTTTCACGGATCACAAAAGTTTGAAGTACCTTTTCTCTTAGAAGGAACTTAATAACCGACAACGCAGATGGATGGAACTTTTGAAGGACTATGATTGTAAAATATCTTATCATCCGGGAAAGGCGAATGTTGTAGCCGATGCGATTAGTAGAAAATCTTATTTGGCTTCGATGATGGTTCGAGAGTGGAAAATGCTAGAGGATGTTCGAGATTGGTGTCCTCGTGAATCGAGACATGGGGAAATTTTTGCGAATATTAGGGTATCTCCGACCCTAATTCAGAGAATAAAGGAAGCTCAGAAAGAAGATCCAGAGTTAGTGAAGATAATGGGTAAAATGAAGGAGAAGAACTTCGGGAATTTTTCTATCAGTTAGAATGGAGTGTTGACTTTTCGTGGACGGTTGTGTGTGCCCGATATTGATGGTATAAAAAGGCAAGTTTTAGATGAGGGTCATAAATCGAGATACACTATTCACCCTGGTAGTACGAAGATGTACCAAAATCTGAAACAACATTTCTGGTGGAACAACATGAAGAGGGAAATAGCTGAGTATGTATCGAAGTGTTTAACTTGTCAGCAGGTCAAAGCTGAGCATCAGAGACCTGCAGGACTACTTCAGCCATTAGAGATTCCGGAGTGGAAATGGGAACATGTGACTATGGATTTTGTTACGGGACTGCCTCGTAACCGTAGGAAGTATGACAGTGTTTGGGTAATCGTGGATAGACTGACCAAGTCTGCTCATTTCTTACCAATTGATATTAGATACTCGATGGAAAGGCTTGCGACCCTTTATATTGATGAGATTGTGAGATTATATGGGGTTCCGGTTAGCATTGTATCGGATCGTGATCCGAGGTTTACTTCTAGATTCTGGAAAGCATTACAGGAGGCTTTGGGTACAGATTTGCGATTCAGTACAGCTTTTCACCCTCAGACTGACGGTCAATCCGAGAGAACTATTCAGATTTTAGAAGACATGTTCCGAGCTTGTTCGATAGACCTTTCTGATTCTTGGGATATGCACTTACCTTTAGTGGAATTTTCTTATAATAACAGTTATCAGGCTAGCATTGAGATGGTCCTTATGAGGCATTGTATGGGAGAAAGTGTAGATCAACCTATCTGTTGGGATGAGATGGGGGAAGCGAAGATATGGGTATTGATTTGATTCAGGATTCAGTTGAGAAAGTCAGAATTATCCGGGATAGGTTGAAGACAGCCCAGAGTCGACAGAAGAGCTATGCTGATCATAGAAGACGAGAGGCTGCTCATTTCTTACCAATTGATTCAGGATTCTGTTGGGTTTTGATGCATCATGCGCAGCGGAATAAACATAAGATCAAACACCCATAAGCCCGAATCCGTGCATATTGATTAAATTAAATACAAGATGAAAGAAACATACCCTTGAAGATCGAATCCATGAATACGGACTTTGAGGTGCTAACGCAAACACTCTCTATCGGTATCCACACGTCGAACGGATATAAAGAACACCTTCTTGATCTGGATTGCTAGACCCAAAGCTTGATGAAGAAACGATTTCTTCGTTGGAATTATTTTGCTTCGTTGATCATTGTATTTTGATGATTCTTAATCTCAAAATATATAATCATACCTCTCTATATTTATTGTTTCTAAAACAATGTGTATTGATTTCCAACATCAACATTAGAGGCTGTCAAACCCGGCTGCATATATTATATGAGGGTCTGACCTAATTCCATTTGGGATCGAGATTCCTTGACAGTCAAGAAAACTTAACAAACTGGACTGTAACGGGGGGAGTGGCCATATGGCTCATATGGAGCCGTACGCCAGGCTCATGGCCGTACGGTCGCTTTTGTGTTTTTCCCAGATTTTTAGCCTTTTCAATCCGTTCTATTGTGTGTATAGGATTATACTAAGTTGGCGACGAGACCGAACGAGTCAGAACCCGTAGGTCATAAGCGGACTCTAGCAAGCCATTATGACTACCCAATTAGTATAACTTTGAAAGTCCAAAGTTACCTTATAGAACATATTACAATCTCTTTGTCACGCGATATCATATTGGACATAAGTCACGGTCCATGTCAACTTTTGTTATCCAATGCTTTTCTCGATCCCGAGTAGATATGAGCAAATGATATTGATCACATCAATTCATTTGGGCATGGACATGCACTATCATCAATCTCACTCATCGAGTGGCCGAGCAGATATCTCTCTTGAGAGAGGGACAAATCCCATCTTGACTTATCATTCTTCCTTACAAGAATCCGATTATGCCAACCGTTGTCACGGCCGAAATCCCATCTCTATTTTCTTGGTATAAACATTTAATTATTTATTATTTAATTATTTAAATATTTATGTGTGCATTTTATGTTTCATAATATTTTAGGCCTAACATTTTAATTAGTCATTTGTGCTAGTATGAGGTAAGGGAATTATTAGAGAGGAGGATATTAAGGGTAGTAGTAGTAGTGGTAGTAGTAGTTGTAGAGGGGGCCTAGGTGTAACATTTTGAAAATAATTCTACTTACTCCCTCCTTTCTCCTCACCTCCCTCCCTCACTCTTTCCCTGCACACACACACTCAACCTCTCCTCTCCATTGTTGTGAAAGGTAAGTTTCTTCCCCTCATTCTTCCTTCATTTTGATCATCTTCCTCTCTCTATTTCTTATTGCTCATTTTATGAAAAATGTTTAGATCGTCGATAGGATCGTGTAGAGCTAAGAAATTTCGAATTCCGTCATCTTTCATAAATTCCAAGTAAGTTACTTTCCCCCCATTTATGCTAAAAATGTTCATCTTTAACTCCATTGATGCTCTAGTTGATATATATGGCTTCTTTGGTTGATTTGGAATTTATTTGTAATTTATCCATTTTTGTGAAATTTGGGTGTTTGAATCATCTCTTGGTTTGGGTTGACTAATAGATGTTATATGAGTTATTTTAGACTTATAAGTTGTTCTAGTACCCTATTATACTCTTAGATGCGTTGGATTTTGGTGTGTTTTTGGTTTGGGTTAAATTTTGGATGAAACCCAGGTAAACTTGCCGAATTCCGGCAGTCAGGGCTCGTGGGCGACCGCCCATGATGGGTTTGGGCGACCGCCCATGAGGTCAGTCCACCCGGAGTGGGGAGTCAGTGGTTTTGGGCGACCGCCCATTGATGGGTGGTGGGCGACCGCCATGGGGTCAGTCTGATGGGTTGTGGGTTAGTGGTTTTGGGCGACCGCCCGGGCTGGTTATGGGCGACCGCCCATAGCAGCTGATCTGAGTATCTTTGTTATTTTTTTGTTTTCGAAATCAAGCTTAGTCTAGGCTCGGAGTACGATTCTAATAGATTGAAATGGCCATTGTGAAATACTCAAATGTGGGAAATGGTTCCTTTGTGAACAATTGCGTTACGGAAATTGATTAAGTATGGTTTGGGATTGTTGAACATCTTTTGATGCGTTGTTTGGATCGATTCATCCTTTTTGGTGATTTATTTAGAATGGTTCCCTACTTTGGAATCATTAGTTGTTTATTTGGGCTAGTGTTTATTCCTTAGCATTCATTGAAAGTCCAACTGGTATTTGTGGTTGTGTCGGGCGATGGGGAATATTATGATGGCAGCGAGACGAGTCCATTATAGTGTTGTCCATTGTTTTGCCCTTGTTTTCCTCTTCCAGATTGGCCTTGGATGGGATGAGCTAGCTTCCTTTGGAAGTAGTCTAGCTAACGTTTGGAGTATGACTTCGTGTCATGACTCCCGCCCTTTGTGGCATGTTACATGGTTATGGTTCCGGTACCGGAGTTTTCTCTTCAGCTATTATGCTACTATGAAGATGGTTTGATTGGTTGATTGGTTGAAGCTGCGCAGCGATCCTTATTATGTTCTATCAGTTTGGGAAACCTTGGCTCAATATCCTTTGTTACTTGTTTATTTCCGATGCTATCTGTTAACTGCTAATTACTACGTGCTATGTGAGATTTATTATTGTTTATTGCTTCTTGCATCATAGCATGTCATGTAGTTGCATTAGTAACTTATTGAGATTTATCTCACCCCCTTTCTTTGTATCTTTGTTTTTCCTTAACCCCCGCCCCCAGGAGGAAAGGAATAGGACTCGCTGATCACGAGGAGGACGTCGAGAGGGTTTGTGACTTTTGGGCAGGTGGTTATTTGGTTTACATTTCCTAAATGTAAAACCTTTTGGGAATAGTATTACCAACAATGACGTCATTAAGTTTGTAATATTTTGTTTTTGGTGTAAGCTTGTGGAGCTTATACCGGTTGTATTAAGTTGTGGTTAAACTTGGATTTCTAAAACCTTGTGTTAAATCTTTTAGTATAAAATGAAATTTTTATCTTCAGTATTTTGGTGTTTATTGTTTTAAGTCGACGTCCAGCTCGCGAGCTCCCGGCCCGCGGGGTCGGGGCCGCGACAACCGTAGCCTTTATAACCACCCGGTTAAGGGTAGAGTTTGAGTACATCTGTCACGACCCGAAAACTAGGCTCTATTTTATTAGTAATAAATAATTATTATTTATTTATTTGCTTATTTATTTATTTAAATTATTATTTAATTAATGATTTATGTGTGCATTTTATGCGTTATATTAATTTATGCCTAGCATTTTTTTGGGCCATTTGTGCTAGTGTAGAAGAGTTGAGTCTTATTTGTTAGTGGGGAGTTTATTGGTAAAGGGGGTAGTAGGGGAGGGGTCTTAGTGTAACATTTCAAATAATTCTCCCTACTCCCTCTCTTCTCCCTCACCTCCCTACTCTTTCACCCTCACCTTCTCCCTCACTCCCAGCATATCTCTCTCTCTTTCCATGGAATTTGGGTAATTTTTCTTCTCTACCTTCTCTCTTAATTTTCTTCATCTTCCTCTCATAATATCTCATTTCTCATAACTTGAATCTTGTTTAGATCGTCGATAGGATCGTAGGAGGCCAAAAATATTTGAAATCCATCAACTTAGAGAAAATCCGGGTAAGTTACTTATTCCCCCATTGATGCTAAAAATGTCATCTTATGCTTAGATGATACTATGATTTCCATTTATTGCTTCTTTGGTTGATTTTGAGATGATCTTCATTTTTATTCATTTTTGTGAAATTTTGATATTTGAATCTTGTGTTGGGTTCTAGATGTTGTTATTTAGTCCCATTGCAAGTCTATAAGTTGTTTTGGTTCATAGTTGTGTATATTGTAAGTCTTGGTTCCAAGTATTTGTGAAATGGTGAAGATTTGAGTTTGGTTTGAGTTTTGGATTGAAAATGGTAGAAACCCAGATTTTTTTTGGTCGAAATTTGCCTTTCCGGGCAAGGAGGCGCGCGCACCCTTATGCCCCTCTTGAATAAAAAAACCTTCTGTTGGATGGAGGCGCGCGAACCCTTTTATTTGAAGCGCGCGCACCCTCACTTACCTTTTGGCGCATTTTCCTTCTGACTTTAGGAGGCGCGCGCACCCTCCCATAGGAGGCGCGCGCACCCTCTCCCCTGGTTGTGAAATTTTTTCCTTTTTTGTCCAATCTTTCGAGAGCCATATCTCCCTCATCCGGACTCCATTGTAGGTGTATAAATTATCGTTTTAAAGCTCTCCTTGAGCTCTTCGAGATGAGTGAGTAGTTTTGGTTGTGTCCTTGAGTTAACTGGATCCTTTGTGATTGAACGTGATATGGAATTGTGTTATCATGGTTGAGTTTATTGGAACACCTTACGGTGTGTTGTTGGTTCATTTCATCTTGTTAGTGATCGCTTTGTATGGTTCCTACTTTGGAACCCTAAGTTGTTTAATTAAGCTAGTATTTATTACTTAGCATTTATTTGAAAGCCCAGCTGGTATTTGTGGTTGTGTCGGGCGATGCGAGATATGTGATGGCACGAGGCCAAGTCCATTATGGTGTCGACCATTGTTTTGCCCTTATTTTCCTCTTCCAGATTGGCCTTGGTTGAGACGTTTGGAGCATGAATTTGTGCATGGCTCCCGCCCCCCTTTGTGGCACACTTACTTTTTTATGGTTCCGGTACCGGGGATTTCTCTTCAGCTTTCATGCTATTATGAAGATGTTGATGGCTGATTGTCGAAGCTGCGCAACGACCTTTATTTGGTTATATCAGTTTGGGAAAACCTTGGCTATATCCTTTGTTATGTGTTTATTTCCGCTGATATCTGTTAAATGACAATTGCTATGTGCTATGTGATTTATTATTGTTTATTGCTTATTGCATCTTAGCATGTCATGTAGTTGCATTAGTAACTTATTGAGATTTATCTCACCCCCTTTCTTTTTATCTTTGTTTTTCCTTAACCCCCCCCAGGTGGAAAGGATTAGACTCGCTGATCACGAGGACGTCGCGAGGGTGAGCTTTTGGGGCAAGTGTATATTGGTGGGTTTACATTATATAAATGGTAACTCTTTGGGGATAGTTGTACCACACTTTGACGTCACTAAGATTTGTATATTTTATTATTTTGTAGTGTGAGCTTATGGGGCTTACACTAGTTAATTGTAGATGTTAAATTTGTTTTCCAAAACCTTGTGTTATCATCTTTTGAGATGAATGAAAAATTTTTATCTCCGATATTTTGGTATTTTGATTAGTAAGTCGACGTCAGCTCGCGATCTCGGGCCCGGGGGGTTCGGGGTCGCGACAACATCAAACATAATGTTCATCATGTGGAAGACCATGATAATCTCAAGTCTAAGGATATCAAGTGATATAACTATTATGAGATTAAATTATGACATTTGACCATTACATAAATCTCATAACGGGTCTATCCAGTACATTGTTCTCCAACAAGTACCCACAAGTTTAATCCATATCCTATGCACCATTATAATTATATGATTGTCCATTAAACTCATGCTAGCCCTTCATAAGTGCTAGGGACAATGATTATTATAATAAACATGCAAAAGATATAATAATCGGGTTTGTTATCTCTATAACAATGAAGCTATGATATAACTCATAGGCCTTTCTCAAGGGCCTAGGGCATAATATCCAACACTTACTTGTGTAAAAAGTATGGGCTTCATTTTGCCTTGATCATAGTTTCTTCCCCAGAATTTCCCAACATCCTTGAACTAGTTTGGTTTGATTCCCTTTACGGGATACGTAGGCAGCCCTTTGGCACAACTGTAGTAACACCCATTTTGGACATTCATTTATAATCACATACTTTCTGTGTCTCGCCTTAATTTGGGTCAAAAATCGTTAAGTTGGACATGTTTCGTTAAGTTTCTGACTGACTCTGTTAGTCAGGGGCCAAAATGAACATTAAAACTGATGCAGAGGGCAAAAATGTGATTCCAGCACATGGATGTCTCTTACGAGACATTGATGTCTCGTACGAGGTATCCCCCCTTGACAGTCGGGTTTTGGTCAGTTTCCTTGTTGATCTTAACCCCTTTTCTTGGCAAACACTCATGCAATCCGGTGAAAATCCCATGGACAATCCTAGAGTCCAAATATACCTCTATGAGAATCAAGTCTTGGATTCCCACCTCAACTTACCTTCTTGGCCAAAACCCTAGGTCCAAAAACCCCTATAAATATAGTTATTCTTGGCTAGAATGACTAATGGTGAATTAACGGTCAACTCTAAACTTCAAATCGGATCAAAGAAGCTCTCATAATCAGCCCCTCTCTGATACCTACGAAATTTGGAAGATCAAGGCCTTTAGTCAAGGCCATCCATAGGATTCTTGAAGAAACGCTTAGGTAAAATCTTTGCTTTCTATCTTCTTATCTCCTTCCTTGCTTTGAATTAGTGTGATTCTATTAAAGGATCAGCCCAGAGCCTCTCCAATCCATGAAGATGGTCTCGAAGCACATGATCCGACATCCCAAATAAATAAGCAATTATTTATTTGTTTGTTTTTTCCTTTTGGTACATGAATGCATGATTTTGAAACGATGATGATGATTTCTTAGCAAGACCAATCCTAGATTGGGTGAATTGGGTGCTCCTTGACCTTCCAAATTCATAACTTAACCCCCGAATCCAGACATCTCAGTCCGTGTTCCGACAATAACATGGTGGCGACTCTCATATCAACAAAAAGGTAAATCGAAGGACGAAAACGTTCCTCAAAGGAAAACCTCGCGCGCAAACAGTGGCGACTCCGCTGGGGATTATCACTGTAAGTGGGTTAGACTTGCGTCGAAAGAAATCATCGTTGTTTCAAAATTCTGCATTCTGTACCGTAATCTGTTCCTCAGCTGAGATGCCTCGTATGAGGGATCCCTTGTCTCGTACGAGACATCTCAGTTCTTCCCGGCTGATCTGATTCTCTCGTTTGAAAAAGGAATTTTGTTCGGTTCAAACACGTACACAGGGTTTCAGATCTGCTCTCCCCTCTGTTTCTGAGTCTTGGGACCTTCCTAACGACGAAGAAACTCCCCATATATTATAAGGCTAACCTTTGTTTTGCAGGAGTACTTGCTAAATGTTTCATTCCTCGCTTTACATGTGTTTGCCTTATGTGTGAACTACGACGGCCTGAGTTCCTCCACAAGAGGGAAACGTAGGCAGCCACTTGGCCCGGCCATTGCTTGTTTTTGCTTTAACTTTAAAAAAAAACTCTCTATTTTATCTTTGTCACCTAGATATTGACTCTCACACACGTGCACACATGTAGAATAATTGCACTATATACCCTATAAACCCGGGTCCCAATCGGAGGACGGATGTCGGTCAGCACCCCCATTCTAACGAATGGCCCTCGCCGGTCTCTCCAAAGATGGTGTACCCACTCCCGTGACACACTCCTAGACTGTGTTCATGGGGAGCCTTAGCCGTAACCCTTGCATCAACCTCATGCATACATACTAGTTAATAAGACACTCCTCGAGGCCGGTCGGTTCGATTCTTAGGGTTGTTTTAACCTTTGCCCAAGATAACGCATCTTTACAATCTATAATCCTCCCTTGTGAATATGACGAATGTCCCTTAGGTTAAATGTTGAACAAAGGATTTTGAAATAATGGAGAACCTCTCTATGGGAATCCGAGCTTGTGTTTTCCTACTTTCACTATTCTGTGCGGGATTGTGGATGCCATTTTGGCTTAGTTTCGACCGCACCGTTCAACATGTCCCTTTTGGTTGTCCCTTAACATTCACAAGGTTTGATTGCATTAATGCGTTGTTTAAACAAAGTGCAAAACAACTACGGGATCACTTAGGTTTGGCTTAATTGAATGGTGGATTCCGATGAGAATATGGGACCCTTGCCCGAATTGTCCGTTTGGGAGAGTGCAATACAGGTGAAAAACAAGGGGCTCATATTCTAGGGTGACAGAATCCACTGTTCCAGGATGAACTAGAGTAGTAACCTCTCAAAATGGATTAAATTCCATCCGACCAATTGGATTAAAATCTGCAACCTGACTGTTAGGCTGGATGCCTCGTACGAGACATCCATTGTCTCGTACGAGACATCCTCCTTTTTCTGTGGATCTGCCGTGTTGGTCAACCCTATTTCATAAAAGCCGACTTATTGGGACCCCAACCTGGATTTGACACAGTTTCTGCACTCTAGGTCCGTCCGATCAGCAAAGTAGCTCCATACTCCCAACACAATTGCTTCAGTAATTTATATCCGTGATCCCGCGACCAAGAGACTATAAAAGGTTGCAGTAATGGCTGGTACCCCAATCACTGACTTAGAGACCGCCAAAGCCGTCATCGCACGACTTGAGCAGCAAGTCATAGAGCAAGCCGAAATTGCCGCCCGTGAGAGTGATCGTCACGCCAAAGACATAGACACCGTCTTGCAAGAGCTCCAAGAACTCAAGAAGAGTAGTAAGAAGTCGAAAACCCCTTCCAAAGACGGGGAGTCCCATGCTAAGAAAAAGAATAAAAGGGATGATGATTCCGACGATTCAAATACATCCGATTCTTCCTCCTCCTCCGATGACGAGGATACTAAGGCAAGCGATAAGAAAAAGAAAGCTAGTGATGACACCAACTTCATCAACTCCGCCACTGCCGAGTTCCTTGAAATGAGGTTTGAACATCTTGGTCTAGAAAAGGGCTCCATCGTCCCATTTGACCCCATTGCACTTCGCAAGTCAATCACTAAGCTACCACGAAAGTTAGGCACTCCTGACATAGCCAAGTTCAACGGCACTACCTGTCCTCATGTTCATGTTGACACTTACACTTGGGCCATGCTTCCGATGAAAGTGGATGACACCGTCTTTGCCCAAATCTTTCCCCAAACTTTAGAGGGGGCGGCAAGGGATTGGTACATGTCTCTCCCCTTATCCACAAGGACCGATTGGGCTACCGCATGTGAGCTCTTCCAAAGGCGCTTCGAGGACAATACTACTTACCGTCCCACTAAAAGAGACCTCGAACAAATCCAACAAGGTACTAATAAGACATTTGGTGAATTTGTCAAAAGATGGAGAGCCAAGCTCACCGAGATTGTTGATAGGCCAACTACGGACGACCAAATGCACATCTTCCTTAAATCACTCCGTAACGAATATGAGGACCGCCTCTCCGGTACTTTCTTCCCAAGCTTCTCTGAACTTCATAAAGCCGGTCTTCGACTAGATGACATCTTCAAAAGTAGGAAAGAAGCCAAGAGAGATGGTGGATACCGCTACCCTAACAAAGGCTCTACTAGCAAAGACACATCTGTCAATGCCATCGCTTTCAATAATCAAGGGAGGAGCAACTATTCCTCCGTCCCTCCACCCAACAAGGAAAAGAAGAAAGAGAGAGTCTACAACAAATTGGAAGGCATCACTCAAGCAGAGCTCTTCGACATACTCGTAGAAGCCGGTAAGGTCGCGCCAAGGAAGCCTCCTTCTACTCCAAGGGAACTCCCCCGAATCATGCCCATCATCTCTACTGCAAGTTCCACCAATTCAGTGGTCACGACACCAATACTTGCAACCACCTCAAAGATGTGATTCAAGATCTCATAGACTCTAAACAGCTAGGGGTCCCTAATGTAGTGACAAACCCTCTCCCAACTGCGGGAGGAGGGATCAATGTAATAGAAATAGCTAGTGAGGAAGAGGAGACTACTCGCCTAGTCCCAAATGTGGGCGAGAGCACTCCAAAGTTTGATAATGAAATTTCTTTCGGTTACATGTTGTCTCATAATCAAGTACTTAGTATGCAAAATAACAACTTTGTACGTGAGGGGGAAAACTTGCCATACTTCATGTTCCCTGAACCATGGATCGACCATAGGGGCAGCGCCAACCGGGCTTTGAAATCTTCAGTGACTGTGATCCGTACTCGCTAGAAACAGAACCGATGCAATTCTCATGGCTACCTCGAGAATTAGGGGGTACCAAGGTCGAAGAATTCAGTGAGAGGGACTTTGTGTTGGGAGAAGACCTACTACGCCAATTTCTCAACCTTTGCAAGCTAGAGGACACTCAGATTAATGCAATAGATAAGGGGGACGCTCCGAACCAAGACTACACCAAGCTCATCGAGAAGAATGACGAGCCTACTCAGAATTGGTACACAACTGGGGGACCCATAGCAAGTGAAGACTTCCTGACCAAAGAATTAAGATGTACTCCCCATCCCCATAGAGAAAGGAAATTTGTAACTCTTACCTTAGAGTCAGATACCGCTACCGATAAGCTCACCCAAGAGGACTTCGATGCCATCGCGGAACATGTATTCCCCTAGTTTCTTAATGAAAAAAGTAGATCTTTCTGAGTATCCCGAGATTGCTAGCGTCCTAAATGATGAATTAACTAATAATTCTAACGAATTAGATAATAATGAGTCATATGGCGAGATAGATCAAGAAAACGAACAAATCTTAAAATAAATTAATAAGCAAGTAGGTCTTCGTGGCTGAAATGGTCCTATTGATGCCGAAGAAATGAAGACAGTTAATCCGGGGACGGACAATGATCCGAAAGAGACCAAGATTGGCAGTTTCTTCAAGGGGGAAGACCGACAAGCCCTCATAGCTCTTCTCTGAGAATTCGTAGATGTGTTCGCTTGGTCCTACAAAGATATGCCGGGGTTATCCAATTCGATTGTTGAGCACAATATACCACTGCTTCCTGATTCAAGGCCAGTCAAGCAGAAACTCCACATAATTAAGCCAGAGTGGTGAGTACAAGTTAAACAAGAGATAGAGAAACTCCTGAGTGTTGGGTTCATCAAAGTGATAGAGTATCCAACCTGGTTGGCTAATACTGTGCAAGTTTCCAAGGCAAATGGAAAGGTCTGAGTCTGTGTTGATTTCCGTGATCTCAACAGAGCATCTCCGAAAGATGACTTTCCTCTTCCCAACATAGACATGCTCGTTGACAATACCGCGAAATACGAAGTCCGTTCATTTGTAGATGTATTCGCCGGTTACAACCAGATCCTCATGGCCGAGAAGAACCAACACAAAATAGCGTTCACCACACCTTGGGGGACGTTCTGTTATACGGTCATGCCGTTCAGACTCAAGAATGCCGGAGCCACTTATCAGAGAGCTGTAACTGCATTGTTCCATGACATGATACATAAAGAAATGGAGGTGTACGTTGATGATATGATCAAACACTCCAAAGTCTCCAATGGGAAACACTTTGTCGACCTCAGAAAGTTCTTTGAAAGGTTGAGACACCACAAGATGAGACTTAATCCGGCCAAGTGCACATTTGGGGTAGTGAAAGGAAAGGTCCTTGGGTACATGGTCACTGAGCGTGGCATAGAAGCAGACCCCGCTAAGATCAAAGCCATCATTGACATGCCTCCACCTAAGACGCAAAGAGAAGTCAAGGGATTCATGGGTCACCTTCAGTACATTAGTCGTTTCATTAATCAACTCATGATGATGTGCGAGCCAATTTTTAAGCTCCTCAAGAAGAATGCATCCTTAGAATGGACAGAAGAGTGCCAACAAGCCTTCGAAAAGGTCAAGGAGTACTTAGTGAATCCGCCAGTGTTGGTTCCACCGCATAAAGAGAAACCGTTGACCTTGTACCTCACAGTCAATGACACTGCATTAGGGACTATGCTAGCACAAGAGCAACCCGATTCGAAGAAAGAGAACGCCGTGTACTTTGTCCGCCGTCGCTTCCAAGGGGCTGAATTGAATTACTCTGCATTAGAAAAGTCGTGTGCTACACTGGTATGGGTAGCTGAGAGACTAAAGCCGTACATAGAAGCGTTTCCTGTACAACTGATTGCCAGAATGGACCCAATGAAATACATCTTTGAGAAGTCACATGTCTCCTCTAGGATAGCCAAATGGTACTTCATGCTCGCGAGGTACGATATCACTTACATCACACATAAATCCGTTAGAGGAAGAATTTTCGCTGATCATTTAGCCGAATTTCCATGTGAAGCGATTCCCTGATGAGGACATCATGGCAATAGCAGAAAATAAGTGGCAATTATTTTTCGATGGCGCAGCCAATAAAAGGGGATATGGCATTGGCATGTTACTAGTAGATCCCTCAGATTTCTACACTCCACTAGCAATCCGCCGTGACTTTGAGGCCACTAACAATATTACCGAGTACAAATCTTGCATAGCGGGACTTGAAGCGGCCTTAGAAAGAAATGTGACCGAACTAGAGGTGTACGGAGATTCACAACTTATAATCTATCAGTGACTCAAGAAATGGAAGGTACAAGACCCTACACTCCAGAAATATAACGACCATCTCCAAGACTTGGTCAAACAGTTCAAAGAGGTCACTTTCTACTATCTTCCTAGAAATAAGAACCGCTTAGCAGATTCGCTAGCCATGCTAGCATCACTTGTGGAGATCCCCGAATGGACTGAGGTTAAGACCTTCAAAGTCATTAGGCGACCGACTCCTGCTTACTACTCAATCATAGACCTGCACGGCTACAAAGAAGAGTGTAACTCTGTGAATGCCTTAGACAATAAACCTTGGTATTATGATGTATGGCGTTTCCTCCTAGACGGAACATTCCTATCAGACGCATCACCCAAAGCGAAGATAGCCCTCAAATGGTTTGCCGCTTAATTTATTATCATAGGTGAATGCCTCTACAAGAAACACCACGAGAAGTGTCTACTCTGTGCCGATGAGAACGAAGCCGTAGAAATCATGGACCAAGTCCATCAAGGAGTCTGTGGAACCGACATGAATGGCAATATGCTAGCAAAGAAAATCATCCGGCTAGGGTACTATTGGGCTACAATGGAAGCCGAGTGCACCAACATGGTTAAGAAATGCCACAAGTGCCAGATACATGCCAACTTGCAACACGCACCACCGTCCGTGTTATACCCTATGACATCCCCTTAGCCATTTTCTACATGGGGAATAGACGTCATTGGCAAAGTCTCACCGATAGGTCATAACGGGCACTCATTCGTATTAGTCGCCGTTGATTACTTCACTAAATGGATCGAGGCTCAATCCTACAAAGTCTTGAATGCCAGAAAGGTGGCTGAGTTCATTAAGACCAACATCATATACCGATATGGGGTACCTCATGAGATGATATCTGACAACGGCATGCACTTTGAGAAATAATGTGACCAACTACTCGCAGAGTACAAAATAGAGAGACATCAGTCATCACCGTACCGACCACAAACCAATGGAGCAGTCGAAGCTGCTAACAAGACCATTGAGACCATCATTAGGAAAATGGCTAAGACTGGCAGAGACTGGCCCGACAAGCTACCTTTTGCACTCTGGGGCTACCGTACTTCAATCCGTACTGCTACCGGTGAAACTCCATACGCCCTAGCCTATGGGATGGAAGCAGTACTACCAATCGAATTAGAAGTACCATCACTAAGGGTTCTCCTGGAAAACTAAGTGAATGAGGTCGCATGGTTAGACAGCCATTATGAACAGCTAGCCCTGCTAGATGAACGACGACTCCGAGCCGCTGAGCATATCCAAGCGTATCAATGGAGAATGGCCCGAGCATTCAATAAGAAAGTCAAGTCCAGAAACATCAAAGAAGGGGACCTTGTCCTACGTGAACATCATCCTGGACCATTCAATCCTATGGGAAAGTGGGGATCGAGATGAATAGGCCCTTACATAGTCAAGAAAGTATTCTCCGGAGGAGCGGTACAACTCGCAGACCTAGATGGAGATCAACTGCCAAAGCCCGTCAACATGGACAAGCTGAAGAAGTACTATTCATGAGTCCGTCCCCTACTTCAAAAGAAAAGAGAGAAAGCTCGCTAGGTTGAAAACCCGCAAGGGCGGCCTAGGCAAAAATTAGAGCAGAGAGCACGAGAAAAGAAGCCCGCTAGATTGAAAACCTGAAAGGGCGGTCTAGGCAAAAATCAGGGTGTGCATAAAAAAAATAGGGGACAGTCTCGTACGAGACACCTATGTCTCGTGCGAGACATGTCAGTCAGCAGACATATTTTTCTCTTTCTTAAACAAGAACTACGATGACCTGAGCTCCTTATTTAATTGATGTAAAAGGAGAACGTGGCAGCCTTTTGGTCTGGTCTATTCAATAAATAAAATCAAAATCTTGTCTTCTTATTAATTGAATGCATTTCAAGAAAGCAATAAGAAAATTTCTAACATGAATACCAACTTGCAAAAGAAAAATAAATAAAATACTAAAAATATAAAAATTGGTCTGTCACGCCCCGGAAATTCAAAAAATCCATAAATATAAAATTTACATAATTAACATCTCCAAAAATGCTAAATACCAAACCGGGCGCGTGAATTCTATTATAAACAAATACCAACAAACAATACCTCAACGATATTATAACTCGGAGACTAGAAACAAACGCGGAAGCAAGAACAACTAATAACAAAATACCCAAAGTACAACCGTATATACAAAACACTGAACGACTACGAACCCACAATAAAATACATAAAGGCTCCGAAGAGCAACTATCCCAAAGGCGATCAACCTGCTCAGAAGATTCCCGCTACAACGGACCTCACAACGCTACCACTTGATTTCCTGGGGGGGCGGTTAAGGTAAAACAATTTGAAACAAGAAACGGGGTGAGATAAAATCTCAGTAAGTTACTAATGCAGCTACATGGCATAATATCATGAAAATCAACAATATAACTGAACAAGTAAATCACATAACAACAAATGAGAAAGCTCCCTATCGCCAACTGTCCCATACCAGTTGGAAATAACGAATAACTCATCATGCAGCACATAAGACTGAAATAAACACGTAACAAAGGATATTGAACCAAGGTTTCACCAAACTGATAGAACAATCACTGCGCAGCTTCAACTGATCAACCAATCAACAATAGCAGTATAACAACTGAAGAGAACCCCGGTCAGAACCGACCAATCAATCAATCAACCCATCAAGCCATCTTTATAGTACCATAAAAGCTGAAGAGAATACCCTCGGTACCGGAACCAATAACAAAGTAACGTGCCACAAAGGGCGGGAGCCATGCCACAAAGTCATGCTCCAAAACGTCTCAACCAAGGCCGATCTGGAAGAGGAAAATAAGGGCAAAACAATGGTCGACACCATAATGGACTTGGCCGGTGCCATCACAATATCTCACATCGCCCGACACAACCACAAATACCAGCTGGACTTTCAAATAAATGCTAAGTAATAAAATACTAGCACGGTAAACAACTAAGGATTCCAAAGTAGGGAACCATACCAATTAATCACCATAAAAGATGCAAACGATTACTCAAGAAGAGTTCAACAACAATAAACACAAGGAGTTTCTCATAAAAGAGTCCAACAACATTGACCATTAAAACATAATGATTCAAGATAAGGCACGTACCAAATACATCCTAAATATGATACCCACAAGTTAATCATAAAGAGCACAACCCAAACAGTCGCTCACAAATGGCACAATGACTATTACCAAAATGACCCTAAACATTTACTCATAAAGATATACTAGGACTATGAACTCAACCATCTCATCACACCGGGAATTCCAAAGTAGGAAATCAGAATGAATACACGTTAAGGTTAATCAAACCGTAAGTACCCAATTGCCAATTCACGCTTTACCTCCGTCCATAACGAACCAATTCTAAATACCCCAAACGAATCCAAAAGGTTACCCTTATTAGAACATGATCACGACCGGACTAAACCCTACACTTTGGTGTTCAATAACAACCCTCTAGGTACTATAGGACATCGCCTAAAACCTAGACCAAGTCTTACTCAAAAATCAATTCGATTGGAACAATCACGAACACATCATAAGATGCCAAAACATTCCCAAACAATACTTGATCAAATTACATAACACCATTGTTCACAAGGAACCAATTTTAATTACAAAAGTATTCCACGGTGCCCAACTAAGTCAACTAGAATAGTACTACGGAACCTAGAACGAGACTACACCTTGATCTTAAACCTCAACAATGATACAACCATTCTGATCTGGAACCATGCGTCCAATAGAACCATTGCGTAGTACTCTAAAAGAGCTTTCAAACGATAGTTTACACATCCAAAACGGAGTCCGGACGAAGAAGTTATGGCCTCCGGAAGATCGACCTAAATTCTCGAAAAAGTGGGTGGGCGCCCAGAATTGAGTGGGCGGTCGCCCGGAACCCTGTTACCAAGCTAGATGAGGCTGATTTAGTGGGAGGTCGCCCAAAACTAAGTGGGCGGTCGCCCAGACCCCAAAATACACCCGAATTTCACTCCTTTTGTCCTAAATCTTGATATAACAACCCTTATACTTCCCCACCATTGTGGAGCTCGATCCATAACACAATCGATCACAAAGGGATCATTCTCGAATACGAAAGTGTTCCACAACATTAACTTAAGTCAACTAGGGTGATACTTCGAGCCTAGATCGGGCTTGAACCATAAAACAAATTCGAAAACAAAGGTACTCAGGACAGCTGGTACGGGCGGTCGCCCAAGCCAGTCCGGACGGTCGCCCAAAACCCAAACCCAATCCCAAAACCAACTGACTTCATGGGCGGTCGCCCAACCCAAAAGTGGGCGGTCGCCTACTCACTTTATTCAAATTCTCCGGATCAACTGATCTCATAGGCGGTCGTCCAAACCCCTCATGGGCGGTCGCCCACGCACCCAGGTCGCCGGAAAACGGCCAAAACCAACTGGGTTTCTCCCAAATTTTCCACCCAAACAACATAACTCAAACCCAAATGCTTCCAATAGGTATACTAAGGTACCCAAACACCCTATATACCTAAAACAACTCATAAAACCTCATTTAAACCACTCAATCCAAGGGATGATTCAACATAAAAACTTCACAAAATGGGATAAAATGCAAATCATCTCAAAATCAACCCAAGAAGCAAGAAATGGTAATCATAGTATCATCTAAGCATGGAATGAACATTTTTAGCAAAAATGGGGGAAAAGTAACTTACCCGGAATTTCTCAAAGACGACGAAATTCAAATATTTTTAGCTCTCTACGATCCTATCGACGATCTAAACACATTTCATATTAAGAGAAATGAGAAAAGATGAGAGGAAGAAGGTGAAAATGAAGAGAGAAGGAAGAGAAGAAAAACTTACCTTTTCTTGGAAGAGAGAGAGAGAGACTTGCTGGGAATGGGATGGAGGTGAGGGAGAAGAGAGGGAGTAGGGAGAAGATGATTAAACCAAACTTACACTTAGACCCCTCCCTTTCTACCACTCTCTACAAATAAACTCCCCACTAACAATTAAGACTCAACACTTCTACACTAGCACAAATGGCCCAAATAAAATGCTAGGCATAATTTATTATAACACATAAAATGCACATATAAATTATTAATTAAATAATAACTTAAACAATTAAATAAGAAATAAACAAATAATTAAATATTGATTATTAGAAAATAGAGGCGGGTTTTCGGGTCGTTACAATCTACCCTCCTTAAAAAGAATTCGCCCGCGAATTCACTAATCAAAATTCACAACACGCGGTCATAATGGGGCGACAAAATATCGATTCTCATATAGCACTCATAACCCCAAATCAAGTACCTATTAAAGATTTCAGACATCGATTCCATGACTCAAATAAACTCACACATAATGAACACATACATATCTCCAGCATATTCATATCAACCATCCTAAAGTTAACTTCCTCGTTCATCCCGAATTTCACATTCTCAAGACTATCACTTGATCACCAATTATGAAACATAACCAATTTGATCCTGATTAGCGTTATGCTCTCAATCAACCCTTAAATCACCAACATTCATCGGTTTTATTTTTCATTACCCCAATAGTATTTGGAATCAACTCCAATACAAAAGTCATCTTCCTTATGTAATACAACTAATACAATCATAATCTTTGTATTTCTCAACCTACTTGAAGAACATATAACTATCCAACATTGATAACCCATAACATCATTTCTAAACTTGGTCCCATAAAAACAACTATAGTTTGCTAAGGCGATATCAATAAAATCACAATCAATCCCTAGTCATAGATAGCTCTATTTATTAACCCGAATTTTAGAATACTTACCCGAATGATCCAATAGCCACGGCTACTTTAGTTCCGTCTCTTCCCAAATTTCCCAATTATCCACTTTAACCCATCATATAGTAAACTTAAGTAATGCTTACGACATAGTAATCTCTCGTACCGAACCTTATTCAATCACTATCTTCACTCCTAACTAAAATCCATACCCAAGGCCAAAATTGAAGAATCCAAATTTCTCCTAAACATAATTCTCGAGATACAACAAACTTGTCTTATTCACAACCCTAATTATACTGTAGAGATACTTCCATTAGATAATCGCATACTTAATATTACTTCCCAGAAATTCAAAACATTAAACCACCTCGAGCTTACTCAACTTCTTAGTATGACCCATAATAAATTAAGTACTTCCTCATACTAAACAATTCTGATGCACTCACGTAGATGTACTAAAAGTAAAGAAAAATCTCCTATCAAGAAATTCTCAAATTGAATCTTTAACTCTTTTAACCCAACCGATACTATACGTTCACTGATTCACCTATCAGTATTATAGCTTATCTTAACTCATCAAATAACCCAAGTTCCCTATCGATCGAACGACACTTCGCACCCAGTATAAATTATACCCAAGATTTCAAAATTAATATTGCCAACAGAGTAAGCTAAATCCCCAGCACAACCTTATAATAAAGATTTTCTGACTTTCAATATAGAACCTTAACATTATATACATACTTAATATGCTCCTAAGCAAAGTCAAACATACCAATATAGAAATATTCTCCACCTATCGATGGCACACAAGAAATTCGAGGCACATTGAAAGCTAGGCCATACTACTTAACTCGTCCATATCCTGCATAGGTGACATAACCAAATCACCTTAGCTCTATCAGAAGAAATCACGAAATTTCATACTCGAGAATATACCCCAACATAAATCACTTAATGAGAACAAACATACGAATATAGCGCAAGACATTTCCACTTTACGAAATAGGTACGTCCAAGCCTTCAAAACTCGCACTCTCGATTCCCAAGCCAACTAACCCCAATGGAACCAACACTATTGACACCAATCCTATACTTGATATACCACAAGAGAAGGAACACTCGACGTCAATATCACGACTTATAACTCAACCAACTTCTACCTTAACCTCATCCTTCATGAAAACTTAGTTTTCTAAACCGCTCAAACTTGTAACACCCAAGTATTGAAACCTATTCTATATCAGAGTTCTTATTCTCTTTCAAGATCTAAAACCATTGCTCTGATACCAACTGTCATGCCCCGGAAATTCAAAAAATCCAAAAATATAAAATTTACATAATTAACATCTCCAAAAATGCTAAATACCAAACCGAGCACGTGAATTCTATTATAAACCAATACCAACAAACAATACCTCAACGAGATTATAACTCGGAGACTAGAAACAAACGCGGAAGCAAGAACAACTAATAACAAAATACCCAAAGTACAACCGTATATACAAAACACTGAACGACTACGAACCCACAATAAAATACATAAAGGCTCCGAAGAGCAACTATCCCAAAGGCGATCAACCTGCTCAGAAGATTCCCCCTACAACGGACCTCACAACGCTACCACTTGATTTCCTGGGGCGGGGGTTAAGGAAAAACAATTTGAAACAAGAAACGGGGTGAGATAAAATCTCAGTAAGTTACCAATGCAGCTACATGGCATAATATCATGCAAATCAACAATATAACTGAACAAGTAAATCACATAACAACAAATGAGAAAGCTCCCTATCGCCAACTGTCCCATACCAGTTGGAAATAACGACTAACTCATCATGCAGCACATAAGACTGAAATAAACACCTAACAAAGGATACTGAGCCAAGGTTTCACCAAACTGATAGAACAATCGCTGCGCAGCTTCAACCGATCAACCAATCAACAATAGCAGTATAACAACTGAAGAGAACCCCGGTCAGAACCGACCAATCAATCAATCAACCCATCAAACCATCTTCATAGTAGCATAAAATCTGAAGAGAATACCCCCAGTACCGGAACCAATAACAAAGTAACGTGCCACAAAGGGCGGGAGCCATGCCACAAAGTCATGCTCCAAAACGTCTCAACCAAGGCCGATCTGGGAAAGGAAAATAAGGGCAAAACAATGGTCGACACCATAATGGACTTGGCCGGTGCCATCACAATATCTCACATCGCCCGACACAACCACAAATACCAGCTGGACTTTCAAATAAATGCTAAGTAATAAAATACTAGCACGGTAAACAACTAAGGATTCCAAAGTAGGGAACCATACCAATTAATCACCATAAAAGATGCAAACGATTACTCAAGAAGAGTTCAACAACAATAAACACAAGGAGTTTCTCATAAAAGAGTCCAACAACATTGACCATTAAAACATAATGATTCCAAGATAAGGCACGTACCAAATACATCCTAAATATGATACCCACAAGTTAATCATAAAGAGCACAACCCAAACGGTCGCTCACAAATGGTACAATGACTATTACCAAAATGACCCTAAACATTTACTCATAAAGATATACTAGGACTATGAACTCAACCATCTCATCACACCGGGAATTCCAAAGTAGGAAATCAGAATGAATACACCTTAAGGTTAATCAAACCGTAAGTACCCAATTGCCAATTCACGCTTTACCTCCGTCCATAAAGAACCAATTCTAAACACCCCAAACAAATCCAAAAGGTTACCCTTATTAGAACATGATCACGACCGTACTAAACCCTACACTTTGGTGTTCAATAACAACCCTCTAGGTACTATAGGACATCGCCTAAAACCTAGACCAAGTCTTACTCGAAAATCAATTCGATTGGAACAATCACGAACACATCATAAGATGCCCAAACATTCCCAAACAATACTTGATCAAATTACATAACACCATTGTTCACAAAGGAACCAATTTTAATTACTAAAGTGTTACACGGTGCCCAACTAAGTCAACTAGAATAGTACTACGGAACCTAGACCGAGACTACACCTTGATCTTAAACCTCAACAATGATACAACCATTCTGATCTGGAACCATGCGGCCAATAGAACCATTGCGTAGTACTCAAAATATCTTTCCAACGATAGTTTACATGTCCAAAACGGAGCCCGGATGAAGAAGTTATGGCCTCCGGAAGATCGACCTAAATTCTGGAAAAAGTGGGCGAGCGCCCAGAATTGAGTGGGCGGTCGCCCGGAACCCTGTTACCAAGCTAAATGAGTCTGATTTAGTGGGAGGTCGCCCAAAACTAAGTGGGCGGTCGCCCAGACCCCAAAATACACGGATTAATTCCATAAGGACCCTAGGCCCAGATCAAAAAGTTATAAAAACCCACCCCTCTTGCTTAAGCCCATCTACCCCCAAATCCCAGATCAAAATTCCATCAAAACCCATTACCCCTTTGACCCATTCAAAAATAGCTTTTAAATACCAAAACTACCCCTCCATCTAATAATACCCTAATTTCCCCTCCCCTACCCCTCATCAGCAACACTCAAACACTTTCTCTCAAACCCTCTCTATCTCTAACCTCCGCCCCGGCCACTACTCCGGCCAACTTTCTCCGGCACCCCTCCAGCCTTCTTCCCCGGCGACTTCCATTTTCCTTGGCCGCCTTCATCTTTTCCGGCGGTCTTCATTTCTCTAGCGCCTCTTCAACAAATTCCCGACGAGCTTCTTCTCCGGCATCAACCGTCGCGCGGTCTCTTCATCTTCTCCGGCGTCCCAAGCGCCTTCTCCGACTTTGTTGATTCAGATCTGGACATAGCTAGTCGAGCCCGAAATCTTTCACTACAAGGACCTCGAGTATATGAGTCAACCACCTCCGGCGACCTTCATCGTTTCAATCTGCTTAGGTATACATTGACTTTCCCCCGCGATCTTACCTCCTCCATCTCTGTCAGATCTGTCTAGATCTGTTCAGATCTGTCCTCTCTGACCAACTCCGGCAGCGGGCCAACTCCGGCAAATCAAATAAAGGTCGCCGGAAAGTGTTGCCAAGTAGCTAAATGTTCGGCGTCAAGTTGATTTCGCCATAAACAAGGCCTGTGAAAAATAGTTGAAAAAGGAAGCATGTATTTATCTGTAATTAATGTTCACACTGTAGGAAAATGATGGGTTCAGATCTAAAATTTGCATCACAACTTTTCTTCTGGCGTCTTCATCATAGGGAAAAATGTAGTCTGTTAGGTTATTTTTCTTGCTTGGAGATCAATATTATTGATAAACTCTGAGATCAATAAGAATTTATTGATACTTTATGCATTGCAGCTCACTAACCAAACTGCTCAAAAAATATTATTTATATTTTTATTAAAAGTTGGAAAAAAATGAAAAAAAAATGATTTTTATACTCTAATTATAAGAGTAGAACTGGTCGTATACATTAGTTATAAGAGTTTGACCGGATTTGACCAATTTTTTTATTATTATTATTAAAAGTTGGAAAGTGAAAAAAAATGACTCTTATATTCAAATTATAAGAGTAGAACTGGTCTTATACATAATTCATAAGAGTTTGACCGGATTTGACCAAATAATATTATTCATTTTTTTTGTTAAAACTTGGAAAAAATGAAAGAAAAAAAATGACTCTTATACTCTAATTATAAGAGTAGAACAGGTCTTATACGTCAGTTATGAGAGTTTGACCGGATTTGACCAAACAATATTATTTATTTTTTATTTAAAGTTGGAAAAAGTGAAAAAAATGACTCTTATACTCTATTTTAAGAGTGGAACTGGTTTTATACGTCATTTATAAGAGTTTTGACCGGATTTGACCAAAAAATATTATTTATTTATTTATTATTAAAAATTGAAAAAAATGAAAAAAATTGACTCTTATACTCTAATTATAAGAGTAGAACTGATCTTATACGTCAGTTATAAGTGTTTGACCGGCTTTGACGAAAAAATATTATTTATTTTTTTATTAAAAGTTGTAAAAAGTGAAAAAATGACTCTTATACTCTAATTATAAGAGTAGAGCAGGTCTTATATGTCAGTTATAAGTGTTTGACCGGATTTGACCAAAAAATATATTTTTTTTTTATTGAAAGTTGAAAAAATTGAAAAAATCACTCTTATACTCTAATTATAAGAGTGGAACTGGTTTTATACGTCACTTATGAGAGTTTGACCGGATTTGACCAAAATAAATTATTTATTTTTTTTATTAAAAGTTGGAAAAGTGAAAAAAAAAACTCTTATATTCAAATTATAAGAGTAGAACTAATCTTATACATAATTCATAAGTGTATTTTTTTAGGTCTTATAATTTGTATCAAAGTCTCATAGCAGAGACTCATGAGTCTCTCAAAGGTCTCATAAGTGCATTTTTTTAGGCCTTATAATTTGCATCAAAGTCTTGTAAATTCTTTATGAGACATGTAAAAAGTCTCATATCAGACTTATGAGGGTCTATTTACAAGGTCTCATAGCAGAGACTCATGAGGCTCTCAAAGGTCTCATAAGTGCATTTTTTATAAGAGTAAAGCATGTCTTATACGTCACTTATGAGAGTTTGACCGGATTTGACCAAAAAATATTATTCATTTTTTTATTAAAAGTTGGAAAATGTGAAAAAAAATGAGTCTTATACTCTAATTATAAGAGTAGAGCATGTCTTATACGTCAGTTATGAGAGTTTGACCGGATTTGACCAAAAAATGTTATTCATTTTTTTATTAAAAGTTGGAAAATGTGAAAAAAATGAGTCTTATACTCTAATTATAAGAGTAGAGCATGTCTTATACGTCAGTTATGAGAGTTTGACCGGATTTGACCAAAAAATGTTATTCATTTTTTTTATTAAAAGTTGGAAAATGTGAAAAAAATGAGTCTTATACTCTAATTATAAGAGTAGAGCATGTCTTATACGTCAGTTATGAGAGTTTGACCGGATTTGACCAAAAAAATGTTATTCATTTTTTTATTAAAAGTTGGAAAATGTGAAAAAAATGAGTCTTATACTCTAATTATAAGAGTAGGGCATGTCTTATACGTCAGTTATGAGAGTTTGACCGGATTTGACCAAAAAATGTTATTTATTTTTTTTTATTAAAAGTTGGAAAATGTGAAAAAAATGATTATTATATTAAATAATTTAATTTGTAACAAATATGTCTTTGGTTCAATGGTTTGGTAATATTGTTCAAGCATAGGTCACATGTTCGATTCCACACTCATGCGTTGCTTTAGAATTTTCTTTTAAATTTTGGAATGGGCTGTGGGCTGGAGTGGATAGGGGCTGGACTGGATAGGGGTAGTTATGTCTTTTGAGTGTTAATGGGTGTACCTGGGATTTTGATCTAGGCATGGGTTTTTATGGGATTTTGATCTCACTCAGGGGTTCTAGGGTCCAAATCTCAACCCGAATTTCACTCATTTTGTCCTAAATCTTGATATAACAACCCTTATACTTCCCCACCATTGTGGAGCTCGATCCATAACACAATCGATCACAAAGGGATCATTCTCGAATACGAAAGTTTTCCACAACATTAACTTAAGTCAAATAGGGTGATACTTCGAGCCTAGATCGGGCTTGAACCATAAAAAAAATTCGAAAACAAAGGTACTCAGGACAGCTGGTACGGGCGGTCGCCCAAGCCAGTCCGGGCGGTCGCCCAAAGCCCAAACCCAATCCCAAAACCAACTAACTTCATGGGCGGTCGCCCAACCCAAAAGTGGGCGGTCGCCTACTCACTTTATTCAAATTCTCCGGATCAACTGATCTCATGGGCGGTCGCCCAAACCCCTCATGGGCGGTCGCCCACGCACCCAGGTCGCCGGAAAACGGCCAAAACCAACTGGGTTTCTCCCAAATTTTCCACCCAAACAACATAACTCAAACCCAAATGCTTCTAATAGGTATACTAAGGTACCCAAACACCCTATATACCTAAAACAACTCATAAAAAATCATTTAAACCACTCAATCCAAGGGATGATTCAACATCAAAACTTCACAAAATGGGATAAAATGCAAATCATCTCAAAATCAACCCAAGAAGCAAGAAATGGTAATCATAGTATCATCTAAGCATGGAATGAACATTTTTAGCAAAAATGGGGGAAAAGTAACTTACCCGGAATTTCTCAAAGACGACGGAATTCAAATATTTTTAGCTCTCTACGATCCTATCGACGATCTAAACACATTTCATATTAAGAGAAATGAGAAAAGATGAGAGGAAGAAGGTGAAAATGAAGAGAGAAGGAAGAGAAGAAAAACTTACCTTTTCTTGGAAGAGAGAGAGAGACTTGCTGGGAATGGGATGGAGGTGAGGGAGAAGAGAGGGAGTAGGGAGAAGATGATTAAACCAAACTTACACTTAGACCCCTCCCTTACTACTACTCTCTACAAATAAACTCCCCACTAACAATTAAGACTCAACACTTCTACACTAGCACAAATGGCCCAAATAAAATGCTAGGCATAATTTATTATAACACATAAAATGCACATATAAATTATTAATTAAATAATAACTTAAACAATTAAATAAGAAATAAACAAATAATTAAATATTGATTATTAGAAAATAGAGGCGGGTTTTCGGGTCGTTACAGGTCTATCTATGGCAATCTCTCGATACTCCTAAGGACCTATTTCTTCCTTAACTTAGTAGGGGCTTGACCACGATCCGCCTTGTCATCCCTCTTCCTCTTGAACCAAGGTATCTCGAAACCGGGAGGAACATCAAGTCGACTGAACACCGAGGGAGTCAGTCTCGCGAACACATGAGGCCTGTCCAGAGCTTGAAATTTACCGGGAAGTCCGTTCGCTCTCTTCTCGTAAAAGTCACTATCCAGAAAATCTTGAGTGGCATCTACTTTGACATTATAAGGATCCTCCTTATCTTCCTTCTTCCTTAAATTCAAGCTAGGCTCGAATTGGTCCCCCAACAGAGAGCGGCGGATCTCATCAATACCCTCGACACTAGGACGGAGTTCCGAGAGAAACCAATTCAAGTATTTATCCGACAAATAGATGCTCCCTCCATCATGACGAAGATTGGTCCAATGATCCATAGTGGTGCCTTGCCCCCAAGCGCGATCCAAGCTCGTAAAGAACTCTGAGTCCATGAAAGAAATGTCTCGAGGCCGTCCCCCTGACAAGAAAGTGTCCTGCTGTTGACTGATCGTCGCATTACCCTCCGAGCAAAATAGAAAGAGGAGTCCCTCAAACCCGGAAGGACGACCCTGTCGTACCCAAGGGTATTAGCTACAAACCTCCTCACCCTCCAAAAGGATGGGTACCAAGCGATATCATTGGTCTCCGCTTTAGCAAAAAGATGAGCCCACTCCTCAATGCTGAGACCCTTCACTAACAGTCTCCGCCTATGGAAAGTATAAGGAGAATACCCGACCGAAGAGTCCAAAAATTTGAAATGTTCTCTAAGCCAAATAGTCAACAATAAGGGACTTCCCTGAGTCATAGAGCCGGTTTGGTGTAACTCATCAAGACCATGAAGGGTCTCCCTCAAGATGAGAGGGATTATGCTGAAGGCCCGTCCTTTAGCTTGCAGAACGATGTCCACGAGCTCTGTGTCCGCCATGCCACACTTTCTCATGAAAAGCACGCTTCAAAATAAGCACAATGCCAAGAGGAAGCACTAGGAATCTACACCGTGGCCACGAGTCACCCGACCTTTAAATCTCCTAGGCAAAGCGTGGAGATCGACATAGCGGTTATGAATGTAACTCTGCGCCTCCGGAAAGCTAATACTCAATAAGTCCCTAAGAGACTCCGCCGGTACCTTGTCACAATTAGGAACCGCAATCACCCCGGTCAACGGCATATCCAAGATAGCCTCCATCTCCTCTACGGTAGGGACCATCTCATTAAGTGAAAAGTTGAAGAGGTGAGTCGATGGATCCCAGAAGCGTGCAACTCCCTTTAGAAGGTCGCATTCCGGCTTTAGATTCTTCAAGGTGAAAAGAATCTTAAACCTGAACATCTCCACAAATCTCTCTTGGTGAGGTTTATTGCATGAGCGAAAGAACGTTGCTAAATCACCCTTGTAGCGTTCTACTAACTCTAAATCCAAGGAAAACTTATCAACAATTATTGATGAAGGGACGGACTTACTTAGGGCCATTGGGAGCAAAAGGTTGAGAATTCTACTCCAAAAGAAAGGTTCCCAGAACTGATTCAAGGCTGCATGGTATTCTAGGACGGACTAGAGGTGTTTATATACAAGTTTGGATACCAAATCCTCGAGGAAAAAGGAGAGACAGCCGCAGATTGAAAGGATGACCCGTACGAGACATCGATGTCTCGTACGAGGCATCTCCCAGTTCAGAACAGCAACAACTCTGCTCAAATCCCAGGTTGCCCGAGAAGTCAAAACATGTCTCAATCACCTCAGAAATCCACCCGAAACAGTTCATACATCACATATATATGGCCCAACGCGAATCCATTTCATAAGATTACCCCTCGGTTGACCAACCGGATATGAGTCAATACATTTACACAGTCAGAAATAAAACTAAAATTAACTAATGTATTGTGTGTTAGAGTTAGGAAATAACTGTTGCATAGGTACAAGCCAAAGAAATAAAAAGTTGTCTTCGCCTACGCCGAGGCAATAAATACATCATCAACAAAAGGGGAGAATGGGGGAATCCTATCTAGGATGTGTCGCCACTGCCACACTATCATCCGTCGGTCCGAGACCTCTTCCCACAAGAAGCTAGCTCCGCCGTCTGCTGAGCCAACTGTCCAAGCAGCCCCGCTGTATCTCTCTTCATCCTCTTGGCATAGGCCATGAACTGGGCAAGCCGTCCCGCGACCTATCTATACTCGGCAACAGGCACCTGTTGAATAGAGACATCAGAATCTTCAGATAAATAATAAACAGAAAGATGAAATGGTAGAATGAAAGAAATGATGGAAGAAGGGTCATAAATCATACCATGGTCGCATCAGCAGGAGGCACGAGTTCCTCAGGCATATCGAAATGCGCGGGAAGATCCTCGGTGCTCTCTATCCCCTCAGCCACGCTGTAGGTAAATGAAGCTGGTCCAAGCTATGGATGGAAAGGAGGAATACAAAAGAATATGAGTATTGTACCTCCCAGGCATGACTGTAACCGTCTAAGCCAGCGTTCGTCCGATCACGCGAACTCTCATCCATGGCCACATAGCAGTGGGCCAAGCCAACAGAACCCCAACTAGCATCAGTAACATGCTGTATATCCCTCAGGCAGCTCAGCAGAGTAAAAAGGGCAGTCAACGCATGGTTAGCAAAAAGCATCTCGGAAAAGGCCCACCACAAAAAGCCGCGAACAGTTGCAATACGGTACCGGTCAGATGCATCTGGCCAGCATTAACAGTCATATAGGCATCGACCTTGTCCCTCAAGGCCTTCAGAGGGACACCCTTGCCTAGGGTACGCACAGAGAAACCCAGAAAATGCATCATATCGTCCCTGCTAGGAGTAAAGTCCGCATCTACCTCAAGTGGCTCACCGACGATGGCAAGCCCAGTAATGGCATGGAAGTCAGTAGGGGTCATGGTAACCTCCCCCCACCGCATGTGCATGGTATGAGTACTATCCCACCAGCGCTCCCGGATGGCCTGGAGCAAGTGCACGTTCCTCCTCTCACCGATAAGGCCGTCAAAGAAGGGTTTCAATCCGAGATTCTCGATCTCTTCCTTCATCTCGCCATTGATAGTTGCCCACCTCTTAGTGACCACTCGTACGCTGCCTCTACAGTTATTGATCACCCTAAATGACTGCAAACAACAGAGACAAAAGAGAGAAACGTCAGAAAAACGGTAAAATCCTCATTCAAGCATTTTACCCAAAAAGTCGCAGAATTGCCTAGAACGACAGTTGAAATCATGTACTACCATACTAAAATGATTTTCAACATCAACAAGGGTGAAATTCTATCGAAAGATCAGCCATGCACGATAAACCCTAGCAGCAATAATTCTAGGTGAAAAATTGGCGAAAGTTGAATTGCTAGAACACTAAATTGAGACATGAAACAACGAAATTGACATGGAAACTCAATCAGAGGAAGAGATCCCTACCTGCCTAGTCCGAACGGCGTGAGAAACGTGGTCCTCCGGGAACGGGCACAACTCATCCATCGCCCACACTCTACCCTTCATATGCCTAATAAAGAGGTGCTCTTTATGGGAACGATGCACACCGGCCATTTGAAAGGGTTGGGAATCACTAGAACATGGTGAAAACAAAGATTTTTGAGTGAGAAAATAGCCTAGGGTCGAAAGCTCCCGAGAATGAAATAGGAAAAGTGATTTGAAAATCACTTTCAGCGCCTGATATGTCTCTGTTCTGCGCAAAAACAGAGAAGTCTCGTACGAGACATCGTTCCCTCGTACGAGGTATCCCCAGAAAAGTCTTAGAAAACCATGTTTTCTTGGGAAATTCTAGAAAAGCCCTGCTTTTAACAGAAAGGTCAGAAAAAGCCCTGCTTTAGACCAAGAGGTCAAATCTGAACCCGGTTCAAGATGGAACATTGAGTCGTCAACAAATGGATATTTTCAGAATTGGAACAAGCAAAGTTGTTTCTCAGTACGAATTTATTCTCACCGCACATTCAAGATCATGGGTGAGCAACGAAATCTGCATCAGCAAACTTTAAATCCCACGACTGTCATCAAGACGTAAGTTAATGGAACAGGATTTACAACCGGGTATCCCACGACTGTTATCAAGATGTAAGTTAATAACACAGGATCCCACCATTCAGAATCCCACAATTGTCATCAAGGTGTAAGCTAATGGCATAGGATTCACATTTTCAACGGAAATGCAGTCTCGTTGAAAGGGGAAGCAAGGTCCAAGCAATTGGCGTCTCCAAAACCGGGTATCCCACGACTGTTATTAAGACGTAAGTTAATAACACAGGATCCCACCATTTAGAATCCCATAATTGCCATCGAGACGTATGTTAATGGCATAGGATTCACTTTTCCAGCGAATAAGGCATCCTCGTTGGAAGGAGAAGCAAGGATCCAAGTAATTGGCGTCTCCAAACCCAGAGTCTGATAATTGTTATCAAGACGTATGTTAATAACATAGGATTCACATTTTCCGACGAATAAGGCAACCTCGTTGGAAGGAGAAGCAAGGTCCGGGTAACTGGCGTCTCCAAAATCGAAGACGGTTCGTCATCAATAAATAGGGCATGTTCAGAATTGGAGCCAAAGAGATTGGTCCCTCAGTATGGATTGCAACTGGAGACGATTCGTCATCAACAAAAAGGAGTATATTCAGAATTGGGTCAAGGCCATTGATTCCTCAGTATGGGTACTCTCTAAACTCTAAGCTTTACTTACCGCAAGTATTGTTTTCAAAAAATGATTTTTAAAATACATTAAACCTCAGTTTTTGCGTATTTTCAAAGTCGAACTACGTTTGGTCTGATTTCCTTCCGAGGAATACGTAGGCAGCTTTTAGCACGACCATACCCCTAGTTCAAAATGGCATCTTTTCTATCGACGACGGTACTTCATCCATAAGTATCGTCGCCGAGGGGCTCTGTAGACACCCCATTTTGGACGTTCATGTATAATCACACTACTTCTGTGTCTCGCCTTTGATTTGGGTCAAAACTCATTAAGTTGGACATGTTTCGTTAAGTTTTTGACTGACTCTGTTAGTCAGGGGCCAAAATGAACATTAAAACTGCTGCAGAGGGCAAAAATGTGATTCCAGCACATGGATGTCTCGTACGAGACATTGATGTCTCGTACGAGACATTGATGTCTCGTACGAGGTATCCCCCTTTGACAGTCGGGTTTTGGTCAGTTTCCTTGTTGATCTTAACCCCTTTTCTTGGCAAACACTCATGCAATCCGGAGAAAATCCCATGGACGATCCTAGAGTCTAAATATACCTCTGTGAGAATCAAGTCTTGGATTCCCACCTCAACTTACCTTCTTGTCCAAAACCCTAGGTCCAAAAACCCCTATAAATATAGTTGTTCTTGGCTAGAATGACTAATGGTGAATTAACGGTCAACTCTAAACTCCAAATCTGATCAAAGAAGCTCTCATAATCATCCCTCTCTGATACCCATGAAATTTGGAAGATCAAGGCCTTTAGTCAAGGCTATCCATAGGATTCTTGAAGAAAACGCTTAGGTAAAATCTTTGCTTTCTATCTTCCCATCTCCTTCTTTGCTTTGAAGTAGTGTGATTCCATTAAAGGATCAGCCTAGAGCCTCTCCAATCCATGAAGATGGTCTCGAAGCACATGATCCGACATCCCAAATAAATAAGCAATTATTTATTTGTTTGTTTTTTTTCCTTTTGGTACATGAATGCATGATTTTGAAACGATGATGATGATTTCTTAGCAAGACCAATCCTAGATTGGGAGAATTGGGTGCTGCTTGACCTTCCCAATTCATAACTTAACCCCCGAATCCAGACATCTCGGTTCTTGTTCCGACAATAACATGGTGGCGACTCTCAAATCAACAAAAAGGTAAATCAAAGGACAAAAATGTTCCTCGAAGGAAAACCTCACGCGCAAACAACAACCAACCCATCATTAAGAATGACTGTCCTCCATCAAAAGCAAAATCAACTCATCAACATCCAAAGCATGAACATTCTTCATTAAAGACCCAACATCAGATATCCATCCAAGCGACCATGGTAAGTGAAGGTATGAACATCATTCATTAATGTTGGTCCCAAAGGGCAACAAGGGTATGAAAAATAGCTAGAGGGGGGGTGAATAGATGTTTTAAAATTCTTTTCGTACCGTTGATAAACTCAATTGCAAATGCGCACTTTATCAAGTAACCGTTATGATATGCGCCTAAGTGAGTGAGTGAAATGCACAGCGGAATTTAGTACTGTAAATAGGCGCAAAGTATGATAAAGGAGGCGCACAAACACTCTAAGTATTTTGGCTCAAAGTGGGTGAAATAAGAAACTAAGGCAAATGAGTTAACGACACAACACAATTCAGATCAATCAATCTACAATGAGTAAACAAGAAAATAGTGAGTGAAGATAATATGACAAGATAATAACACAAGCTACTTGGAGTGGTTCGATCAATGAAAGATCTACGTCCTCTACCAAGATGGTTAGTCTTGGATTTCTAATGGAGATCTTATATAATTAGTAAGTGTTACAAATTACAACTTTTGAGCTTCTACACTAACTCAAGATCTAATATTCTATGAATGAACAAATCCAAAACAATAACCGGTGTATCTCTAAAAGAAGGATCTAAGGGATCAAACTTAAAGAGGTGCGTGTGTGATTTTAGTATCAAGGCTCTTTAGATCTTTATGATTTAGAGCACAATGAAACTAAAGTGTTATAGCTTGAAGATCTGGGCTAAGGATGAAGGTATGAAGATGTTCTTGAGGAATTCTGGAAAAACAAAGGCAATCTTTAAATCTTCAACAAATGCTTTGAGAGAGAAATTCTTGAAATTCTTAGCAAAACTCAGCAACTTCAAAATGTTGAAGTTATGGGGTATTTATAGTGAACTTCCAAAAAACTAGCCGTTGGAGATCCTTGTGGATAAGATGTGCTGTCGCTCGTTGATTGGAGCATGCATATATTATGGCCATTTTGACACTCACATAAATGTGACCGTTGTGGACACGTGTCAACAGATTAGGCGCATATGCATCTTTTAACCACCGTTGGATCATTGGCGTAATTTGAATTCTCTTCAAGTCTTTGAATCTTCAATAAATCACTGAGTGTTGAATAAACACTTTGAGGCGCGTTGAGCCAAGAGGCGCGTTGAGCCAAGAGGCGCACAGTATGTGTGCGCTAAACCAAGGGGCGCAGTGTCGCGACCCCGAACCCCGCGGGCCCGAGATCGCGAGCTGGACGTCGACTTAAATAATAAACTCTAAAATAAGAAGATAAAAATTTCCTTTTATACCAAAAGATGATAACACAAAGTTTTGAAATCCACTTGAACAACAAGGTAAAACTAGTATAAACTCCATAAGCTTACACACCAAAGTTATAAAATATACAATCCTAATGACGTCAATGTTTGGTACCAATATCCCAAAAAGGTTACACATTTATGTAATGTAAACCCACCAATATACACTTGCCACAAAAGCTTAACCCTCTCGACGTCCTGTCTCGTGATCAGCGAGTCTAATCCTTTCCACCTGGGGGGGGGGTTAAGGAAAAACAAAGACAAAAGAAAAAGGGGTGAGATAAATCTCAATAAGTTACTAATGCAACTACATGACATGCTATGATGCAAGAAGCAATAACCAATAATAAATATCACATAGCACATAGCATTTATCACTTAAGAGATAGCAGCGGAAATAAACACATAACAAAGGATATAGCCAAGGTTTTCCCAAACTGATATAACCAAATAAAGGTCGCTGCGCAGCTTCAATAATCAACCATCAACATCTTCATAATAGCATAAAAGCTGAAGAGAAATCCCCGGTACCGGAACCAATAACAAGGGGACAGTGACACACAGTCAAAGCCCGAAAACCAATAGCTAAAGTGCTCACAAAGGGGCTAGCTCATCTCACATCCAAGGCCAATCTGGAGGAGGGAAATAATGGGGCAAAACAATGGTCAACATCACAATGGACTTGGCTGTGCCATCATAATGCTTCGCATCGCCCAACACACACAAAATACCAGCTGGGCTTTCAAATAAATTCAAAGTAATAAAATACTAGCACAATAAACCACTAATGATTCCAAAGTAGGGAACCAATCCAAATAGATTACCACAAAGGTAAACCAATCCAAACAACACATCAAGGATGGACCACATTCCCAAAATGATACTTAATCAAATTCCATAACATATTTATTCACAAAAGAATCAATTCCACTTAATAAAGTGTTCCACGATGTTAACTTAAGTTAGTTAGAAGAATAAAACCTAAGCTAGTTAAGCCCTTAGTCCTAAACCAAGCAAAAAGGGCAAAATTCCAAGCAGGCGGGCGGGCGGGAGCCTGGGTAGGGGCGAGCGGGCGCTCATTTGACCAGAAGGTCTGGCCGCTGGAAAAGGTAGGGCGGGCGGGCGCCTGGTCCAATCCGGGCGGGCGCCTCGTCTGGTTTCAAGGCCGGAAAACAGAGCTGGGTTCTTACCATTTCGACCCAAACTCCACCAAAACACAAAATACTCAAAATCAACTCCTTCAACAAGTTCCAAAATGTACCAAAACAACTTATATCTAGGATGGGGACCCAAATAACACCATTTATCACCCAAGATCAAGATTGAGTCCCAACATTCATAGAATCACCATTTTTGACCAAAACTCAAAATAAATTCCTAATAAATTCCAAACTCAACCAAACTTCAAATATAACACATCAAGCATTATATAAACATGATATGAACATTTTAGCATAAAAATGGGGGGAAAACAACTTACTTGAGATTTCTCAAAGATTATGGATTTCCAATATTTTTGGCTTCCTACGATCCTATCGACGATCTAAACATGTTTCAAGTTTTAAGAAATGAGAAATAACAAGAGGAAGATGAAGAAAATGAAGAGAGAAGTGAGAGAGAGAAACTTACCCTTTTTTCTTTGAGCTAGGAAGAGAGAGAGAGAGAGTTGCTGGGAGAATGAGAGGAAGAGGGTGAAAGAGTGAGGGAGAAGAGAAGGAGTAGGGAGGGAGTAGGGGAATTATTTCAAAATGTTACAATTAGACCCCTTCCCCATCTACTAACACAAATACTTACACTCCCTACTAACAAATAAGACCCAACAATACTACACTAACCCAAATAACTCAATAAAATGCTGGGCATAATTATTATGAAACACAAAATGCACACATAAATATTTAAATAATTAATAATTTAAATAAATAAATAAGTAAATAAATAAATAATAATTATTTATTACTAATAAAATAGAGCCTAGATTTCGGGTCGTGACATTCACTCCCCCTTAAAGAAAATTCGACCCGAATTTTAACGAGACTTACCCGAATTAAAAAGCTAGGGATATTTCCTCTCGATCTCATCTCGGAGCTCCCACGTCGACTCCTCGATATTATGATTCCTCCAGAGAACTCGAACCAACGCAATGCTTTTGTTTCTCAACTCTTGGACTTTGGAATCTAAAATCCGAACCAGTCGTTCCTCGTAAGTCATATCGGGCTCAATATCCTCCGGTATCCTCGGTAACACGTGAGATGGATCATGAACATACTTCCGAAGCATAGAAACGTGGAACACGTTGTGCAACCGGTCTAAGGATGACGGCAACGCGAGTCGATACGCAAGAAGTCCCACTTTTCCCAAAATCTCAAACGGACCTATAAACCTCAGAGCCAATTTGCCTTTCTTCCCAAACCTACGAATACCCACCTTCGGAGACACCTTCAAGAACACAAAATCACCGGTCTGAAAACTAAGATCTCGCCTTCGGTTATCTGCATAGCTCTTACGTCGACTCTGGGCTGTTTTCAATCGATCCCGGATAACTCTAACTTTCTCAACTGAATCCTGAAGCAAATCAATACCCACGATCTTCACTTCACCGACCTCATCCCAACAGATAGGCGATCTACATTTTCTCCCATATAAGGCCTCATAAGGTGCCATCTCGATACTAGCCTGATAACTGTTGTTGTAAGAGAATTCCACTAACGGTAGGTGCGAATCCCAAGAGTCGGAAAAGTCTATCGAACAAGCTCGCAACATATCCTCCAAAATCTGAATGGTCCTCTCGGATTGACCATCGGTCTGAGGGTGAAAAGCTGTACTGAATCGCAAATATGTACCCAAAGCTTCCTGAAACGCCTTCCAGAATCTAGAAGTAAACCTCGGGTCTCGATCTGACACAATACTAACCGGAACGCCATGCAATCTAACGATCTCATCGATATAAAGGGTCGCAAGCTTCTCCATCGAATATCTGATGTCAATAGGCAAGAAATGGGCACTCTTGGTCAATCTATCCACTATTACCCAAACACTGTCATACTTCCTACGGGTACGAGGTAGTCCCGTGACGAAATCCATAGTCACATGCTCCCATTTCCACTCGGGAATCTCTAACGGCTGAAGTAGTCCCGCGGGTCTCTGATGCTCGGCTTTGACCTGCTGACACGTTAAACACTTCGAAACATACTCCGCTATTTCCCTTTTCATATTATTCCACTAAAAATGTTGCTTCAGATTCTGGTACATCTTCGTACTACCCGGATGAATAGTATATCTCGATTTGTGACCTTCATCTAAAACTTGCCTCTTTATTCCACCAACATCGGGTACACACAAACGATCACGGAAAGTCAAAACTCCACTCGAACTCAAAGAAAAATCCTCGAAGTTCTTTTCCTTCAATTTACCCACTATCTTTACCAACTCGGGATCTTCTTTCTGAGCTTCTTTTATCCTCTGAATTAGGGTCGGAGATACGCTAATATTCGCAAAAATAGCCCCATGTCTCGATTCACGAGGAGACCAATCTCGCACGTCCTCAAGCATTGTCCACTCACGGGCCATCATCGAAGCCACATAAGACTTCCTACTAATCGCATCGGTGACCACATTCGCCTTCCCCGGATGATAAGAAATCGTACAATCATAATCCTTCAACAATTCCATCCATCGGCTTTGCCTATTATTCAACTCTTTCTGGGAGAAAAGGTATTTCAAACTCTTGTGATCTGTGAAAATCTCGAACTTTGCTCCATATAGGTAATGCTTCCACTTATGCAATGCAAATACAATAGCCGCTAACTCCATGTCGTGAGTAGGATAATTCTGTTCACTAGGGGTCAACTTCCTCGAAGCATAGGCAATCACCTTCCTGTTCTGCATCAAAACACAACCCAAACCCTCTTTTGAAGCATCACTGTAAATCACTAAGTCGTCATTCCCATTAGGCAAGGTCAAGATCGGTGCGGTAGTCAACCTCTTCTTCAATTCCTCAAAAGTGTTTCGACATTTTTCACTCCACATAAACGGTACATCCTTCCGGGTCAACTGAGTCATCGGAGTAGCAATCCTCGAAAACCCTTCTATAAACCTTCTGTAATAACCGGCTAAACCCAGAAAACTTCTGATCTCGGTTACTGACTCGGGTCTCTTCCATCCACTATGGCCTCTATCTTTGAAGGATCCACCGAAATACCATCTTTCGAAATAACATGACCCAGAAACGAAACCTTCTCGAGCCAAAATTCGCATTTACTAAACTTCGCAAACAATTTCTCCCTCGCAAGAACGGATAAAACTGTCCTCAAGTGCTGCTCGTGCTCCTCTTGGGATTTAGAGTAGACGAGTATATCATCAATAAAGACCACCACGAACGAATCAAGATAAGGGTGGAAAATCCGGTTCATCAAATCCATAAATACGGCAGGCGCGTTCGTCAACCCAAACGGCATAACCAAGAACTCGTAATGACCATAACAAGTGCGAAAAGCAGTCTTCGGAACATCCTCCGATCGAATCATCAACTGATGGTACCCACTCCTCAAATCAAGTTAAGAAAACACAACTGAGCCTTGAAGCTGATCAAACAAATCATCGATGTGAGGTAGAGGATACTTGTTCTTCACTGTAACCTGATTCAATTTTCGGTAATCTATACACAATCTCAAAGAACCATCTTTCTTCCGCACAAACAAAACCGGTGCTCCCCACGGGGAAACACTAGGGCGGATAAACCCTCGATCAAGAAACTCTTGCAATTGAACCTTTAGCTCCTTCAACTCTGAGGGAGCCAACCTATACGGTGCCTTTGAAATCGGAGCTGTACCCGGCAAAAGATCTATACAAAAATCTATCTCACGATCGGGAGGCATATCATACTCAAAAGAGAAAACATCGGGAAATTCCCTAACTACCCGAACACTCTCCAAACTAGGGGATTCTTTCCTAGTATCAAGAACACTAGCCAAATACCCCTCACAACCACTATGCAACAATTTTCTCGCTTTCACATAAGAAATGATACGAAAATTTCTACCAAAAGGCATAGCCTCAAAAACAAATTTAGGCATATCAGGGATAGAAAAAGTAACAACTTTCCTACGGCAATCAACAGAAGCATGAAACTTTCTCAACCAATCCATACCCAAAATGACATCAAAGTTCTGAATAGGAAGGACTACCAAGTCCGCACATAAGACACAACCACATATAACCACATCACAAGCACGAAAGACTCTATCAGTCACTAAACACTCTCCCATAGGAGTAGATACCTCTAACACATAAGGCAATGACTCAGATGCAGCATTTAGCAGAGAAGCAAATTGCACAGAAATGTATGAATGGGATGATCCTGGATCTACTAACGCTCGTGCGCTCACACTAGATATAGAAATAATACCTCCAATAACTGTGGGATCATCTGTGGCTTGTTGTTGATTCATTGCAAACACTTTCCCTTGGACCTTGGGCTTTCCCGTAGCATCCCTTTTCTGACCCTGAGGAGCCACAGCTCCTACCCCAATCGGTTGACCTCTGCCTCTAGTACACTCCCTTGTAAAATGACCTATTTGACCACAATTGGTACACCTTCCCTGTTTCTTCCAACACCGGTCCTCTGAATGACCTTCCCTTTGACAATACGAACAAAGTCGCCTATTTTGGTTCCCTTGGTTCCCGGAAGTAGTACCCGGGTTCCTTGGGATCGGTTGCCCTCGGAACTGAGATTGTCCCCCAAAGTTACCTCGGTTATCAGAACGGGATTGTGGCTTGCTCTGTCCTCCTTGCTTGCTAGTGTTAATCACCTCGACCTTCTTCTTATGCTCCTCTATGTCTTGCTCGATCATATAGGCTCGGTCCACCGCATCCTGGAATGTCACAATTCTTTGGGCTATAAGTTGAGTACGGATAGAAGTCTTCAAACCCCGGATAAACCTCATAGCTTCTGTTCTTCGGTCCTCACAAGATAGTCACAATACCGGGCTAATTCTGTGAACTTAGCCGAGTATTGAGCTATAGACAACAAACCTTGCTCCAAGTTGAGTTGCTCGATCTCTTTTCGGTTCTGGTCCACTACCGGAATGAAATGCTCTTTGAACTTTCGCACAAACAAATCCCATGCATACACGGTGTGAGTGTCATCCCAACTAGCCTTAACCCCTTTCCACCAATGCTTGGCGGCACCCACAAGCTTATAAGCCGCAAACCGGACCCTATCCTCATCCGTTCACCCAAACACATCATAAATTTTCTCCATAGACTCAACCCATAGTTCGGCCTTCTTCACATCTGGCTCACCATCGAACTCTGCCAGTTTCAGTTTCAAGAATTGCTCCAAACCATATCGGGGTGGTGGTGCTTGATCTACTCTCGGACCTTGGTCGTGAATTGCCTTCATAGCGGCCTCGAACATTCCTTGGAACATTGCCCGGTTCTCTTCCCTTAAGTCATTCTGATTCTGAGTCCCACTAGAACCTTCACCCGTTCTTCTTCTAGCCATTGGAAACAATTACCTGCATAAAACATCAACCGTTACTCACTCCGAACACAACTACCCTCCTAGGTCATACTAGTCCACCTAGACTTATACTTAGAGCTAAACCATAGCTCTGATACCAACTGTCGCGACCCCGAACCCCGCGGGCCGGAGATCGCGAGCTGGACGTCGACTTAAATAATAAACTCTAAAATAAGAAGATAAAAATTTCCTTTTATACCAAAAGATGATAACACAGAGTTTTGAAATCCACTTGAACAACAAGGTAAAACTAGTATAAACTCCATAAGCTTACACACCAAAGTTATAAAATATACAATCCAAATGACGTCAATGTTTGGTACCAATATCCCAAAAAGATTACACATTTATATAATGTAAACCCACCAATATACACTTGCCCCAAAAGCTTAACCCTCGCGACGTCCTGTCTCGTGATCAGCGAGTCTAATCCTTTCCACCTGGGGGGGGTTAAGGAAAAACAAAGACAAAAGAAAAGGGGGTGAGATAAATCTCAATAAGTTACTAATGCAACTACATGACATGCTATGATGCAAGAAGCAATAACCAATAATAAATATCACATAGCACATAGCATTTATCACTTAAGAGATAGCAGCGGAAATAAACACATAACAAAGGATATAGCCAAGGTTTTCCCAAACTGATATAACCAAATAAAGGTCGCTGCACAGCTTCAATAATCAACCATCAACATCTTCATAATAGCATAAAAGCTGAAGAGAAATCCCCAGTACCGGAACCAATAACAAGGGGACAGTGACACACAGTCAAAGCCCAAAAACCAATAGCTAAAGTGCTCACAAAGGGGCTAGCTCATCTCACATCCAAGGCCAATCTGGAGGAGGGAAATAATGGGGCAAAACAATGGTCAACATCACAATGGACTTGGCTGTGCCATCATAATGCTTCGCATCGCCCAACACACACAAAATACCAGCTGGACTTTCAAATAAATTCTAAGTAATAAAATACTAGCACAATAAACCACTAATGATTCCAAAGTAGGGAACCAATCCAAATAGATTACCACAAAGGTAAACCAATCCAAACAACACATCAAGGATGGACCACATTCCCAAAATGATACTTAATCAAATTCCATAACATATTTATTCACAAAAGAATCAATTCCACTTAATAAAGTGTTCCACGATGTTAACTTAAGTTAGTTAGAAGAATAAAACCTAAGCTAGTTAAGCCCTTAGTCCTAAACCAAGCAAAAAGGGCAAAATTCCAAGCAGGCGGGCGGGCGGGAGCCTGGGTAGGGGCGAGCGGGCGCTCATTTGACCAGAAGGTCTGGCCGCTGGAAAAGGTAGGGCGGGCGGGTGCCTGGTCCAATCCGGGCGGGCGCCTCGTCTGGTTTCAAGGCCGGGAAAACAGAGCTGGGTTCTTACCATTTCGACCCAAACTCCACCAAAACACAAAATACTCAAAATCAACTCCTTCAACAAGTTCCAAAATGTACCAAAACAACTTATATCTAGGATGGGGACCCAAATAACACCATTTATCACCCAAGATCAAGATTGAGTCCCAACATTCATAGAATCAACATTTTTGACCAAAACTCAAAATAAATTCCCAATAAATTCCAAACTCAACCAAACTTCAAATATAACACATCAAGCATTATATAAACATGATATGAACATTTTAGAATAAAAATGGGGGAAAATCAACTTACTTGAGATTTCTCAAAGATGATGGATTTCCAATATTTTTGGCTTCCTACGATCCTATCGACGATCTAAACATGTTTCAAGTTTTAAGAAATGAGAAATAACAAGAGGAAGATGAAGAAATGAAGAGAGAAGTGAGAGAGAGAAACTTACCCTTTTTTCTTTGAGCTAGGAAGAGAGAGAGAGAGAGAGTTGCTGGGAGAATGAGAGGAAGAGGGTGAAAGAGTGAGGGAGAAGAGAAGGAGTAGGGAGGGAGTAGGGGAATTATTTCAAAATGTTACAATTAGACCCCTTCCCCATCTACTAACACAAATACTTACACTCCCTACTAACAAATAAGACCCAACAATACTACACTAACCCAAATAACTCAATAAAATGCTGGGCATAATTATTATGAAACACAAAATGCACACATAAATATTTAAATAATTAATAATTTAAATAAATAAATAAGTAAATAAATAAATAATAATTATTTATTACTAATAAAATAGAGCCTAGATTTCGGGTCGTGACACGCAGAGGCGTGTATCATAGCTAGGAAGAAATACTTATGTGCGCGCTCTGAAAGGCGCATGGCGCGAATAAAGAAATGCGCATGGCGCGAATAAAGAAAGGCGCATGGCGCGTGGCGCAGGGGGCGCATATGCGCGGCTCAAACTCACTGAGCGATTTTTCTTGAATCTTGATCTTCTTGCCCTATTTCTACGCCTATTCTATAACAATGGACAACATAAAAAATGAAGTATAAATACTTATTACATGTGGGTCTAAAGTCCATGAAACAAAGCTTAGGTGATGGATCAATCAAATCTAATAAATCCTATTACATTAAAACTGAGATATATGTGGGCATACCCAACAATCTCCCCCTATTTGATTGATGCCATTACCTACTATATCAAGGACAAACATTATACTTGATAAAAAACATGTTCAAATAAATAACTTTGATAAATCATGTCTCAAGTTAATGCACACACTAGTCCAAGATATAGATTTCTAATATATTCCAATAAGGATAAAGCATTACATATGGAAAGATAGAAATAATAGTTCAACACATTCAAAATGATATATGAATTTTAGTTTTGAAATGTGTTTAAACCAAGTTTAAACTCAATGCATGAAAGTATGAAACATTCAAATATGATGCATATGGTTTTAAACAATATTCATTGTTCTACAAACAAGGAGTTTTAGTGAACAAAGTTTGATAATAAGTGATGCATTGTTCTCATTAAAACTTGGGGTGTAGGAGTTACAGATTACAAGTTTTGAATAGAACAAAAACAAAAGGTGCTAAAACAAGTAAGCACTAAATTACTAACACAAAAGAGTAGTTTCTATCACAAAAGATTCTAATAACTTACAAACAAATAGAAACTAAGGGTTGGGAGGCGCGTCATCGTCCTTCAATCCTTCAACGATCTCTGAAACGGAGCGCTGAATTTGCTTTGCAAGCTGATGACTACGGTTCGCTAAGCCCTGAGTGTCAGTGAAGCTAGAGTGAGTGGCAGTGACACCGTCTCTGATGTAACTCAAGTGATTCACATTGATGTTTTGATACTCATCAATGGAGCGCTGAGTGATTTGCTGCTGCTGAGAAATATTTTCTTCTAAGATTTGAAGATGAGCTTCAATGGCATTTTGAGCCGTGATAATGTCAGAAGAAATGTGTTCAGCGCGTCTGTCTGAGCTTGAGTGAGCAGCAGTGAAGTGAGTAACGACCAATTCTTTCAAAACATCCAACTTTGATACTAACACGTTCATGTTGGATTGAGACGCAGCAGACTGAGGTATGAAAGTAGGCGCAGAAGATATGGTTTGCGGTTGATCAGAATGAGGTTGTACCTGAGTCTGCGCCGGAGGAGTAGGAGCATAAAGTTTGTCCTTGAGTGAATTCATCTCCCCCTTAATGGCAGCTATCTCTTCAGATTGATCAGTAAGCATTGAAGTGAGAAGCTCAAATTGAGACTTGATCTGCGTTTGACCTTGCTCTAAATTTGCTTGCCCCTGCTGCAAAGATTGAAGAATAGAAAGTACCTCGCTCAAATCTGGAGCATATAGAGGAGGCGCAGGGGTTGACTGGGGCGCATCAGATTGTAGAGGCGCAATAGGAGGTTGAGGCGCATGAGGAGGTGAAAGAGTAGGAGACGCATAGTCATCTTCAGATTCATCACCAACTGTTTCCGTTGTGATTAGATCTGGTCCAGAAGGAGGTGGAGGCGCAACTGGAGAAGGAGTGCGCTGAGGAATGGTCTCTTGCTCCCCCTAAAATGGTTCATCTATGTCTGAAATATCATCGCCAAAAAGATCAGAATGGAGTTGTTCCCTTAACACTTTGGTCTGTTGAATTTTGACAGGAGGCGCACGGGGAGCGGGGGCGCGTTGAGAAGGCGCGCGCTGAGTAGGCGCAGGAACAGTAGGGCCTTTCTCAACATCAGCGCTTGAACCAGCGCCTTTCTTGCGCTCTAGCTTCTCTGACTCAGTAGCTTGCTTGGCTTGAAAATCTTCATCTCTTTTCCTTTGAGCCTCAAGTCTGCTGGCTTCCTGCGCGAGCCTTAGATCACGATCTTCATCAGATTCAAATCTGGTGCGTTTTGATAGGCGC